>JAVJIF010029233.1:0-62475 GCA_038442645.1 Agave tequilana | reverse complement strand
AAGTAACATCTTGATACCAATTGAAAGTAAACATAGATCAACAAATAAATGGTATATGCTATATACATTCATGAAGAGAAGATGTGAAGCTTCCCTACATAGATACATTACATGATGGAGGGATGACAAGCCCTAATTCACATAACATATACTATGCAATGCATAAGAGGAGATGTGAAGCTCCCCCTACACACGTGTATCACATAAAGAAGAGATGTCAAGCTCCTCAATACAAGATACACTCAACATGAATCTATATGTAGAAGAGATGATTTAAGCTCTCCTTGCATATAGGCAATACAAATCAAAACTTTTGAATATTTATCTTTTAAACAAAATTTTGAGATGCCAATTTTAAATCATTCAAAATAAACATCTTGATATCAAAGAAAGTATTTTTCTTTTTAAGTATATGATATCAATTTAAAATTTTTATTTTCTATCATAAGCAAGGGAGTGGAAATACAAATACCAATTGAATATAAAAATCGAATTTTCTCCCCCTTTATGAAATACCAACAAAAACAATGCGTAAGCTTGTTTAAGAAACCAATTGAAATTGAATCAATTGAAACAAAGTTGAAGCTCAAGCTTAGCATAAACAAAATATATATGTATGAAAAATTTAATATCAATCGAAATTGATACTATTGAAATTGAAAAACATACATACATACAAACATATATGAGTATAAAGAAAGGTCAAAATTGATACCAATTGAAATAATTTCAATGATACCAATTGAAAAAACAATAATGATCAAGTGTATACATCATATAACTACCACCCAATCATGTTTAAGTTTAAAATGATTTTCAATATGAGGCATTCATGAGCATGATCGCCCATCCATCCGCCCGTGGATGGTGGGGTTTTCAAAAAAATAGATTTGAAAATAAGCTTTGTTTGAAAAAACTCTACCATATGAGAATATCGCAACTAGTTATATGAAAAATTTGTAAACTAGTATGGAATCCTTCAAGCAAGGAATAAGACAAAATTATTTTTCATGAAACATGAAAATCCACATGATAATCAACACTCATAATCAATGAAGCATAAATATGACTCATGAAAACCAAACATGAGTAAACAATAAATGTGAGTGTACAAATAAGATGTGAAGATCATAATCATGAAAGATGGATAATGAGCTCAATATTCCTCCTGTTTGGTTCCTCCTGTTTGGACACATATATTGTGTTTTGTTATTGCATTCTACACCCATTCTGTAATAATCCTACAATTATACTGTCTTAATACTTAATTTGTGTAGGATATGATGGAGAAGATCCACAAATCCAAGCCAACTAAATCAGATTCTTGGGATTATTAATCAAATTGAAGATTGAGCATATCAGAGGGTATAAACCCAGATCTAATTCAATTAAATCAGATTTTTGAAGATCCCAGTTGGTTGGCTGGAGAATCAATGAGGATAAACGAGGATAGGTAATTCAGAAGTCCAAAGGCTACCCTATCAATATACAAAAGGATATCTAAAAGATTGGGACGTATATTTAAAAGATTTAGAGAGAAAAAAACAAAATCTAAGTGAAGATCAAAGGATAAACAAATATTTATATCCAACATTATCTCTAACATTATCTCCAATCTTATCAAAAGATCTTTATTGTTGGTAAGCGATTTTGTCCATATTTTCAACCTTATCTCCAACCTTATCAGAAGATCTTTTTTATTTGCTGAGAGCGCGATGTTGGTCTCATCCTCAAGTGCGCTCTCCTTTCCCATTTCTCCTATAAATACCTACAAATTCAGAGCAAAAGGCAATGATGATCAAGCAGAGAATAAAATTGATTTTTATATAGGTTTAACTTAGTTTTTTTTCTCTTTTAAATGTAATTTTTATTTTTTTATGTAACTGGGATCGAAGAATTGTTTAAGTTTTTTTTTATTTTAAGATTTAGAATCATTGTTAGATAGTTAATGAGAAGTTGTTTCTCAGTTATTAATTTGTAGTTAAGTCCAGAAACACAGTGAGAGAGAGGAAAAGAGTGATTGTAATCTAAAGTTGAAGTGACATCAATAAAGAAAAGACTACTCTTCTTCTTCAATCAAAGTATGTTTCGTTTCATTTACATATCTTGTTTTATATCAATTATGAGTAGCTAAATTTGTTTTATATTTCTGAAATTTTGTATTTTCTGTGTGCAGGTTTGATCTCAACCAATTTTTTGCGCCGTTGCCGAGGAGGGACGGTAGGTAACTCTTTTTTGTTTACTTTGATGATTAACTTTCTTATCTGTTCTTAGTGTACAGATTTTAAAAATAAGAAAAATTTTTGCTGCATTGGACATATAAGTGGCCTTGGCTATGCTCAATAAAGCAGAGCCCAGAAGCCCTCAAATTTGCTACATTCCCGCTGCAATCTAAGTGAAGTACTAACCTGTATTTTTTGCAGGTTGGTTGAATTGCAAAGTAAGTTTCTACAGCTATTTATTTTCTTATTTTACTCACTGTACATACTTTCTAACCTCAACAGTAAATTGATGTTTGTTAAATGCTAAAAATAATTTAGACTTTATATTTAGGCACGTGTTTAATTCGTTTACATTTTACATTACCGTTGAAGAGTGCTGGAGCAAAGGTATGTGTGGATAGCATGTAGTATAAGAACACTTTTGAAATGTGTACATTGCTTAAATGTTGCTTCACATGTACACGTTGTATTAAATTGATTTAAGGGTTTGTCCTATAAACAAGATAAGGTGGGGATGTAATTACCCTCTCTTAGCCCACAAACAATCTCCTCACTCACTAACCCAAGCCTAACTAAAACTGAGTAGACGTTGGCTCTAGGGACATCTCAGACTCAAATAGGAGACTGACCTAAGGAGGAAGTTGATTAGAATTTAACTCTTACCAAATCTGTGTCTAGGTTGGGAATTGAGGGGCGAAACCCTGCAGGCTGGTGGTTTGGCTTAATTAGGCCTGTCGCTTTTTAGTGCGGATACCTCCGACCAATCTTCCCCTACCTGGCCGATTAACTTGTGATCAGATTCTGCAATATACCCCCATGGACAGTTTAATCAGTTAGGAGTCGTTTAGGTCTAAGGTCTACCCTAACTTTAGCTAGATTTCTTTTTGTTTATTTATTTGTTTTTCTTTATTTATTTTGGACTTCTTGTGTGATATGGCTTATAACAACAAATTTAATGGTAATTCATATTACATTCCGATTTCTTTTTGACTCGAATATTACCAACCGGAATATCATAACTTTAACCAACCAAGTGTGTCGGATTGGTATTATCCGAATCAATACATGCCCCAGTCCCAATACTATAAGCAAGACTGGAATAATCATCACTACTCTTCACAGAGTCAATGGGGATACAACTCCCCCGAGTCATATTGTCAACCACCATTCCAACATTCAGCCTATAATTTTCCTAGTCATGATCAAGCAATAGAAGAAAAAGCTGAGGCAATGAAAAGTATAGAAGGCATGATTGAGTCCCAAGAATAAAAACTAAAAATGATGGACTCACAATCCCATAAGACTCCCAAATCCAAGATCCTTACTCCATGTTCTAAGTCCCACAACAAGAAGAAGAACTTATGAACTCAGATAGGAGTATGAAAACCTAATTCAGTCTGAAATAATTTTGACCAATCTGCCAAAGGTTAGAAGCACAAATGAGACGTTTGCTCAACATAATGAAATAAGGAATGAGAAAACTCTACCAACACATGTTCGACCATTCCTGATTGCCCTAGCCATATTGATAATAATGAAGAATCATGGTATCTTGGAGACTTTAACCAAGAGTCAATTTCATCACACAGATTTGAATTTAACCATTCCAAACCTTGGACAAATTGGTGAGTTTTTCATTCAATGAGATTGAACTTGAATATGAACGTGACCCCGATCCCCAACCTTGTAATTCAGTATCCATCTTCGAATCTATATTGATTCCGGTATCATTACACAATTTGTACTAGTTTTAGAGCCAACATTATTCCCATACCTATGGATCTAGAAATTGAATCTCCAAATTTGGATAGTCATATTTCATTAATGGAAAAAGAATGTGAATTTCAATTCTTTGATTTGGACTCAACTCTTGAACTAAAACTGACTCTCGAACCCAAAGTGATTTTTTCGAGTTAGTAATGATTCCCAAACCTATCACTCTTGAATCAAAGTCAATCACTCCACCATTTTATATTCTTTTGTTGGACATAGATATTGACCATAATGACTCAGTGATAATTTTTTAAGACTGGTCATGTAAAGGAATGAGTTTCATGATAGGGTCTTTCATGATCCTATTTATATCAGGGATTATAATTATGTACATAGAAAAGAGGTCAATAAAGGTGAGATCCATGAACCACCACATTATCTTGATTGGGTTCATGTTTGACTCTATTCGACCACCACTGGAACCACCACCTTAAGGTAATATTTTCATTCCCCTTTTTCTTTTTCATGCATTTATGCATTCATTCATACATTGAGGACAATGCATGAGATAGGTGTGGGGGAAGTTCTAACATAACATAGGTTTTTTTTTATTTTAAAAAAATTCTTTTTTTGCTTTTAAAAATTTTTTGAAAGGAGAAATAATATTTTGACCTATTTTTCGTAAGAAATTAAGTTAATTTTAAGGAATAGGAGAATCATAATTAGTATTTATTATACTTGGTCAAAATAAGATTATTGATTTGATTCTAGGGGTTAGGAAGAAAATTTGAAAAAAGTAATATAGGCTTGATTTTTACCTTGATGAAATATGCGTGCTTTATACACTTAAACTCTTAGGGTTCAGAAACAAAGATTCTTATGCCTTATAAAAAAAGGAATATATATATTACACACACGCGCGCGAAAATATCTTCTGATTAAGCTGGGTAAGTGTGCCTCATAAATCATAAGTTTTCACCCCTAAAAGTGGTCCATATAATAAAATCCTTAATTTTGTGGCCTTATTTGCTCGAGCCTTTAAGTCCTTGGGGTGTTTTCTCACCCAGTGCCCCAAGACTGTCCGGTTTGAGAGCCACCAATAAAAGGCTCGTTATATGGGAATATTAGAAAGCCTAATAGAACTAAGAAATAATACTACCAAAATACCAAAAAAAGAAAATAAGGCATAAAAGTTAGAATTAAAGAACTCCGAGTCAAAATTTCAAGGTCACAAAGATGCATATGACTTAGGGTAAAATAATAGAGTAGATGAGAAATACAATTTGACTCCTTACCGTGATTGATAACAAGTTTTTGAATAGAGATTAAGTTTAGGAATTAAAATTTTGATTTTCCTATAACTAATAGATTACTTGAACTCTTACAATAATACTTTAAATATTTTCTCTCTTTTTCAAAATACTTTTCAAAAATACTAACATTTTGTTTCTCTTTTTATGGATTTTGTGGGTGTAATCTACTGAAAACCCTCACAAGATAAAACTCATCCTCTAGGGGTAACCTAGAGGTTTAACGGCTTGTTACACATGCTAAGTGCAATCGTGATTTCTATGAAAGTGAGTTAGGTTAGTTCTGTTTTATTATTTTGCTCGAGGACGAGCAAAGGATAGGTGTGGGGATGTGTTTTGGACACATATATTGCATATTTGTTATTACATTCCTACACTCATCCTGTAATAAATCCTGTGATTATACTATCTTAATCTTAATTGTGCAGGATATAATGGTAGAAGATAAATTACAAATCCAAGCCAATTAAATCAGATTTTTGAGAGGATTTAAATCACAACTGAAGATTGAGCATATCAGAGGGGATAAACCCAGATCTAATTCAATTAAAATCAGATTTTTGAAGATCCAGTTGGTTAGCTTGGAGAATCAACGAGGATAACGAGGATAGAGGCAAATCCAGGAGTCCAAAGGCAACCTTATCAATATACAAAGGAATATCGAAAGGATTGGGACGTAGATTTAAAAGATTTGGAGAGAGAAATAAAATCTAACTGAAGATCAAGGAATAAACAAATATTATCTCCAACATTATCTCCAGCATTATCTCCAACCTTATCAAATGATCTTTTCTGTTGGCAAGCAATTTTGTCCATATCTCCAACCTTATCAGAAGATTTTTTTTTTGTTGAGATAGCGATTTGGTCTCACCCTCAAGCGCGCTCTCCCCTCCCCATTTCTCCTATAAATTCAAATTCAGAGGCAAAACGGACGATCAAGCAGAGAATAGAATAGATTTTTGTATATGTTCAACTTAAAATTTTCTTTCTTATTTAAATGTAATTTTTATTTTTTTATGTAACTGAGATCGAAGAATAGTTTCATGGGAGAACAAGAGTGATGCTTGTACTAAGAGTGATACTGGTGTAAGTATTCTTTCTTTCTTTCATTGTTATTAAATTCAATCGAAGTTTCTTTTCTACTCTTGTTGTTGTTGCTTCTCTATTCTAGTGTTTGTGAATCCAACGACTCCAATAGCTTCAAAGTTTACTCGCCCTTGTAAGCGCCATTGATGGCCTATGGTAATGAACAACCATTTCTATGGTAATATAACTTGCAACTTCTTTTTGTAGTGTAGATCGGGAATATGAAAGATCTCATCTGTCATACTTCGCTCGCCTTCAAGCAAAGGTACATCGTTGATAAGGATTCCAGGTAAGTCATCAAGCGGAAGAGGTAAGTAAATTTTTTTAGCTTTCTTTTTCTTTCTTTTTATCCTTAGTTTAGATCATTATCAAGTCTCAACTCTATTTACTTTTTCACTTTCTTTGTATAATTCTATTTCTATTTTCTTCACCTCAATATACCACTTTCTTCTTAACTTAACTATAACTCTTTTCATTTTTTTTTCAAAGGCTAAAAAAAAACTTTAACCATTTCAAGTGAACTAAAGAGAACTTACAAACAGTTTTCATTGCTAGTCCCTCCTTGTGGATCACCACTCGCATAGCCACTTATTATAGCGGTAGTATTGAGTACTTGCACTTCTATTATATATTCCTAAATTCTATATTTTCTGTGTGCAGTTTTGAACTCAATCACCTCCCAACATTTAGATCCTCAAATTCTACAATTTCAAATCTATTTCAAACACTTGTATTCAACTATTGCAGTTTATTTGGAGAGAACGATTTTATTTTTCTCATGATGATCATCAAAACTAATTGTGAACAATTCTAGCATGCTATAATATTCTTAATATCATCATGCTATACAAGAATTCAAATTCAAATTTCTTAAACATAGTAGTCGAACATATCGATGCAGTTAATCATGCAATTTTAATCAAATAATAATTCATAATTATGAAGCATGACAATAATACAAATGCAAGAACATAAGATACATAACTATTTTTGGACTTCTCAATATTTTACAATAAACATTAAAAGATACAAATAATACGTGTATACAAAACTACTTAGTATGTGTACTTAACAACTAATAGAAACTATTTCGGAGTGTTATTAACAATTATGCATAATATTGTTTTGTGTATATGGAAAGAATAATAAACTGAACTAATTTCAGGGCCTACTATATAATTTTGTACACTAGAGTTATAGCAAGGATTAGAAAGGCAACTGAAACAATTTCAAGTTATAAACAATAGTTTTATGTCACTCAAAAATCTAAAATCATATACATAAAGTTCTAGAATCAGTTGAAACAATTTCAAATATTTTTCTAAAAAAATGTAATTCTAAACTATGTGTCTGTATAGTTCAAGGGACTAAATAATAAACACTAAACTATTTCATGATTAAAATTACAATTTAACATCATATAAAACTATGTACATGTATTCCTGAATTTATAAAACAATGTCAGACACTTTTCTTTAAAACTTTAATTCTAACATGATGTATATTAGTCAAACAATATATTCAGGAACATTTAGGGGGGCTAGTATAAATTTTACAATTAAAAGGAACCTCCTTATTGGGTTTGGGTTCTAATAACCCAAATTACAAAACCCTTTTTTACTCTAATCGGATCAGACCCGAATGATTTAGGCTCGGTCAGACCCGACTGAATTCAGGCTAGACCCGGGACCCAATCCTTAGTTACAGGGGAACGCATCCGGTTTTAGACCCGATTTGGGCTCGCGCTCAGGTCAAACACAAAACCGAAACCCAACCCAATTTGGGAACGGGAGAAACTCCTGATCCCTATCTTTGCCTGCATGCGGTGTGGAGTGCCGCCACTTTGGCATCGCCCCGTGGAACCCCGGGGGACCCCGCGGCCGGCCGGCGATGCCGCCGGCTAGCACGCTACCGCCAAAGGCCTGCACTGGCGGAGCTGGCCCATGACCCCCAAACCCCTTTTCCTTTTATTAAATATTGAAAAATCAAACACTTTAATTCTTCTTAAATTTCTATAAATTTATTTATATTGTTTAATCAAATAGAACCAAGAAGTTTTATAAAATATAACAAATCAATTCAATTCATGAACAATCCATGTGGCTAGAGTTTTCCTAATTTATTATTTATTTTAAAATAGACAATTTATTTTCTATTGATTTCAATAATTTGACAAAATCAAATTAATTTGTCCCGTAAACTATCAAATTATATTTTGTGCAATATACTGTTTCATCATCACCATATGATGAATCTAGGTTTGCATGTAATCAAATTAGCGTTAAATATGAATTTAGGTATCTAAAACTAGGTCTAGAATCTAAACGTTGCAATTGGGCTCAGATACCAATTGAGAGAAACATGTATATGAACGTAAAGCGGAAACGTGTATATCGCATAATCAAAATTATGACGAGAAGTTTAGAATTACATGTTTGAAGACGATTTTTAGACTTTCAAATAGCCACTTCTAGGGAAAAAGCCTCTAACCAAATTTATTCCAAAGAATTACTAATTTGCTAACAACTCGATCGTTTTATCAGGTTCAAGCTATTATAAATTTTAGTGTTCTGAATTGGGGTCTAGACTGTCCTACTATCTCTCTTTTATAAGATAGTAGGTGGAGATCTAATATTTAACTGTACGATATGGGACTAATCTCACTATACACAGTTATAACTTGTTTACAATAAAATAATAATTCTAAATTGTATATCAATCCTCACATAAGAGACATTAGTGAGATTGGTTGGGTTCTCATATCGAGAACCAATTGTTAATCAACTAATTTGTAATTAATAATTAACAATTTTAATTTAAAAGTCAAATCCCTATTCCATCCACTGTTTATAAAAGCTTTTTCATGATATAAGATTATTATATCAAATAGTATTTCCATTCTGACATCTAGATACATTTCCTTTAGGCTACAATTAAGTAAGACCGAATCACTTCAAGCCTAAAATCTATTAACCCTGTAAACACAAAAACAGTTTTGAAATAATTTTATTTATAAAAAATTTCATAATAAAATAAGATTTGAAAAATATTTTTCAAACCACTTATCGACGAGATTTTAAATAACTTCAAGGTTAAAGACAGCGAACTAAGACAGATTGATATGAGCATGTCGGATTCCATCTAAATATTCATTGCTTTCTTAAATGCACTCAAGTAGCCTAACTTTTTGAGTTTCTCAATCTAAAGAACGAGATTTACCATCAAATTACAAATCGAAAACAACAACCATCAGTTCAAAGGGATTATGTAACAGTTTGAATTCTCGAACACTTATGTGGCTTGTCTCAAAAAAACTCAAACATGGATTTGTACTACACATACCTTTATATGTGTGCTCATGACATACACCTGAGGATCACCATCCTTATTACTGAGACCCATCATCACATCTCACATGTTAGTATCACGCATTAGCTTATTGCAATATAGTATCACAAACTAGTTACGGGTTAAGTACTATTTTAAGAAATCACTAGATTAGATCATGTCTCCTATATGTGATCCAATTAAGTGCATGATCTAATAATTAAGATCTTTAAGGATTATTATAACATTTATAATAAATATATACCCAATTAAGTATGTGTAATGAGAAAATCACTTTAATATTAAAATAATATTACTAAAAATGCATTAGATGTGTAAGAACACTCTAAGCAACTCTAACAGGCTGAGCATAGTTTAAGCCACAAAATACTTCTTTTTCTTGTGGAAGGTTGTGGGTTAGAATCTTCTCATCAGCAACGAAGGATGAGATTTTTCGAACTAAATTTGTAGGACCACACTATGAGGCATACTACGTAATATCTCGATTTCACGTTGTACGATAGCACATGGAGCCGAATAGTAATTTTGTGGAAATCACAATGAACTTTATAATTACTTAAACAAACATTCTTTCTTTAGGATTATAATTATGAAAGTGCGAAAAATTTCTGTGATTTTCTTGAGTGGACAGAGGCTGAACAACAAAAATTAATGCACTTGCAATCCTAAAGATTTAATGAAAATCAAGAGCATACCTTCAAGATCTTGCTAGATTGATCTCATTAACAATCTTCAACCACGAACTTACATTCTATAGGGATCTGATGATTTGATCTTCGTGTGTAAGTTGAACTCTACACGCCAGATCATCTGCAGTATAGTGAAAACACCTAGAGGGGGGGTGAACAGGTGATGGCTATATGAAATATGGCAACAATGCGGAATTAAAAATTTTACTAACAAATTGCTCAAATTAAAAGACTAGCAATAAACACAATAAGTAGTGCAAGAAATAAAGGAGTTGAGTTAGAGAAAATTCGAGCAAACGCAAACACAAGTATATGTTTCCGAGGTTCGAGCCACGCTCTACGTCCCCGCCTTCACACTTGAAGGATTTCCACTATTGTTGATCCCACCGGATCGCCAATACAAGGACACACTTGTCCTATCTCTTGTGATGCCGCACAACACCACCCGGAGCACACTAGCTCGCCTTGAGGCCGATGCCTCTACAACTTCACACAAGAAGAAAATGGATCACACTTGAACGAAAATCGCTCATTAGCACAATCCTATAACCAATATGTAGATGTAGAATTTGGGATTTGTGTAGTGCAAATATCTAGAGTGAAGTAGAGGTAAAGGCTTCAAAAGGGTGTATGAAAATTTTGGCTTTGAAAATCTTTTCTCAAATGAAAGGCTTGAAAAACTTATGAAAGTCTCTTGTCAAATCTTGTAAAATTGTTATCTAATCATGTTGAAGTGACCACCTATATATAGGGATGAGAAACAGGGCAAAAAGGCTGGAGAGATTCGTTGGGGTGAGATCCCAACAAAATCTGTCAGAAAAAATAGAGTTGTTGGAGTCTGTCAGAATTTCTGACAGCTGCCGGTCGACCGGGCCGGTCAACCGCCAACGGTCATATTTCTGACCGTTGGGGGACAACGGTCGACCGCCCCGGTCGACCCGAACAAACAGAGAGCACTGTAAGTGCCCCGGTCGACCCGAGCGGTCGGCCGACGTACACACATGCACAGCGTGCACGTCGGTCGACCCGGACGGTCAACCGGCTCCTGTCAGTTCTGAAAAATCAGAACTGCAGAAACCAGAACTTGGGTCTTTGGTTTTGGTCTTGTGGTTTGGGGTTTTGGACCTTGTAAAAATAGGAGTATGACCATATGTCACTACCCTAACATGTTAAAACATTTTGATAAAGTTTCTCTTGATAAAAACTTATTTTTCTAAAAGTTAGTTTTTCCAAAACTTAAAGTTTCTAAAACAATTTTTCAAAACATGTTAACTCTAAAACTAAGTTGGAAATAGAAATTATTTTTGAAGTCATGAATCAAACTAAAGTGTGTGTGTGAGTGACAATCCCATAACTCTACTTCTAACATCTAGGTTTTGACAAAGATTCTAAAAGAAAAGCAAAAATACAAATCTTAGACTTTTTCATTGTCTTGATCTTGACTAGGTCTTTTCTTCATGTCTTGATCCCGAAGCTTCCTAATGTGCTTAGCTTGGGAATGCACATCTTTAAGCGGCGTCCAAACTTGTGAGTCTTGATAACGGAGCCGTCAAATCAACTTGTTTCACCTGAAATACTTTTAAATAAAATTGTTAAATACATAACTAAATATGGTTTGTTATCATCAAAATATCCAACAAGATATAGGGCTAAATGGCCTTTGGGCCAACAATCTCTCCCTTTTGATGATGACAAAACATATATAGTTATTACAAATATTTTGGGTAGAGACTTCAAATGAAGCTCCCCCTCAACACATGCATATACAAAAATATTCTCAAGCATAGACAAATCTCAAAAAAATGGTGGGTTGATAATCCACAACACATCCACAACACATATATCCATGCTAGATAAAAATACTCATGTCATGTTAGATAAAAATACTCATGTTATAAAATAGAAATGAAACACATGTCCACAAAGCATAACCAACATAAACAAGTACATGTCCACACAAACATAAATACAAGATAAAGATGTCCAACAACAGAAAATACTACAAAATATAAGTACACAAAATATGGAGTCTCTCTCAACAAATAACTCTCCCCCTTTTTGACATCATCAAAAGGGGCAGGTCACTCAGCACCATCAGCAGCATCGTCCCCAGAAGAACTCTCCTCAGCATCGCCTTCCTCAGACGAACTCTCCTCAGCGTCACCCTCTGCCATCGTCTCATCATCATCATCATCATCATCATCATCCTCAAGACTTGCCTCCTCTGGATCGAAGCCAGCAACGCCTGGCTGTGGAGGTGGAACAGCAGTAGGGTTTCTGGCAGGAAATGGAGGGCCGGAGGATGGAAGAGGACGAGCAATGGACGTGGGATCTGGACCAAGCATATCGAATTTCGCAAATAGTGTCTCAAATTGCAAGTCCACGAATCTCATGGCGTTCGCAAAGTAAGACATGTCATTGAGAATTCCCTGGAAGCGCGAGTCCATCTCCGCGCGAAGGGCTTCATCTCGCTGCTCCATATCCGCACGAAAGGCTGCGTCTCGCTGCTCGATCTAAGACTGATGCTCCTGGATCTGAGAGCGAATCTCAGAAGACATAAAGGACTGGAACTCAGGAGATAAAGATGGACCGAGAGTAGAGGAAATCCCTGGGGCCGAAGAAGACCCTGGGGCAGATGAAGATCCTGGTACTGAAACTGGAGGGGGCTGCTCAGGAGGGGCTCAACGAATCTGAGCCTGCATCCTCTTCAAAAGGGTGCAGTCCAAGTTCACAGAGGGTTCAGAGGGAGTCTCCGAAGAAAGATTAAATCCTAAATGTTTGAGAAGATAGGATATGAGCATGCCATAAGGCAAATGCCTACCGTACATGCGGATCTGATCAGAGGCCATGTGAGAAGCAATGAGATGTGGGAAATTAATCTTAATGCCTTTTAGAAGGCAATAGATAATCAATGAAACAGGACCCCTAGCATTGCTATACTCACCGGACTTAGGTAAAATGTTATAGAAAACAAATTTGGCTAGGACTTGGGCGGTGAACGTGAACTTGTTCACTTCCTCATTCCTAACCAAACCGGGATTGTCATTCCCGTGAATCAAGATGGAAGCGGTGAGCGCAGACTCACCGTCCGGATATTCAAAATCTTGGAGATTAAAGGTGTAAACATCAACTCCTCCAGAGGAGAGATGCAGAATATCAGCAAATTGGGATAGGGGAATATCAATATCCTTCCCAAGAACACGAGATCTTACTCGATTTCCTTCAAAAGCAAAATTGGCATAGAAGTAATGCACTAAGGAGGGGTACACAGGTTCCCTAATGGCAATGAATTATCCAAAGAATTTCTTTTCAGGATACGAGGGATGTGGAGATGTTCAAAGTCTTTAAGAATCACACATCTCCCTGAAATAACAGCTTTCTTAGAAAGTATGATATATCGGTTTTCAGCTAGCTCATTAACAAAGGGTCTTTTAGGTTTAGGAGTGGTGGAAGA
The DNA here is from genome assembly GCA_038442645.1 of Agave tequilana. Taxonomy (NCBI): domain Eukaryota; kingdom Viridiplantae; phylum Streptophyta; class Magnoliopsida; order Asparagales; family Asparagaceae; genus Agave; species Agave tequilana. The sequence continues at coordinate 48,653 of JAVJIF010029233.1, read as the reverse complement.
TGAGGGAACTATACTTTTTCCCTTCTCAGACCTAGATCTCTTTGACATTTTTGGAGAAAAGAGTGATTTTTAGTTGATTTTTAGGGTAGATGGTTATGGCTTGATCTAAACAAAAGAAACCTAAAAATCTTTGACAAGGAATTGAGATTCTAAAGGTTAGAAATCAAGATTTGAACAAAAGAGAGGATTTTTACCTGGATGAGAGAAACCCTAACCCTAGATCTTGAAATCCTTGAAATTTTGTTGGTGAGGAAGCCCTGAGAGTGAAAATCTAACTCACAAAGAGTGAATCCAACTTGATTTTAGAAGATATTTGAGAGATTTTGAGTGTAGGAAATTTTTGGAGAAAAAGGGAAAACGGGCTCGCCGGATGGGTTTGAGAGAGAGATGAGAGAAAGAGTGAAATAAATAGCAGATCTGGGGCTGAAAACGACGCACGGTCGACCGGGCCGGTCGACCCGAAAAACCCGAGAGCTCTGTAACTCAGAGCGGTCGACCGGGTCGGTCGACCCAGAAAACCCGAGAGCACTGACAGATATCGCGGTCGACCGTACCAGTCGGCAGGCAAAAGGAAAGAAAGAAAATTAATCTTTCAGGCGAAGTCGGTCGACCGTAGCTCAAGGCCGGTCAGCCGGCTTTGCCCCAAAAAAAATCTGTCAATGGCAAAAGCCCTAAAAAAAATTTAAAAAAAAATTTTTTATCAAATAAAGTAGAATATATATAACATGAAAGAATCCAACAATGTTTTTAAATCTTCATTAAGTTATCATATCAACCAAAAGTATTCACACAAGACATTTTATTTAATTTTCATACAAAACAAAGTTTTAGAGATGTTGAAGCCGAATACCCGGTGAAGGGTTCTGAACTTCATCCTCTTGAATGAGTTGAGGTGCGCAATTGCCATCTCTAATGTATTTGCTTGAATATGAAATTTTTACAAAATTTATTTCTAGTTTTGAAAATACAATGTGTATATATATAGATATATAATCTAGGCTAGACATGTGGACATACAAAAATATGATATAAAAGACAAGATATACAAACATGGCATATACACAATCATGATAGAGATGCAGGTTTACACAAGCATATATCAATGTAGCATAAAAGTAACTAACACTCCTACACATGTGTATATATATCACCAAAATTAAAAACTTTTAAATGGAGAGGTTACCAAGCAATGGCAATCTCCAAAATAGGTGCCTCCATGATAGCGATGCAAATGCGATGTGTTCTTTGAGCTTAGTTGCATCCACCACCCGGGCACCGCCTCCCCCTAAGTCTTGGAGGGTGAAGATCCACCTGTATCATTTAAATTTGGTGGGTCTTTTGGTACCCATATCTTTTTGGGTCCTTTAGGATTAGTACCGGGACGAACCCAAACATATTTATTGTTCACATTATGTTTAGCAAAACAAAATTTTTCCAAATGGCCTTTGCGGCCACAATACGTGCAAATATAAATTCTACCACTACCATACATGTATGCATGCTTATGTGAGTGTGCATGTTTTCGTGCATGTGTATGATGAGTGTGTTTCCCTTGGGTTACTCCCTTGGGAAATCTAGATGCAATTTTGTTTAAGTCAAATGCACATTTTTTAAGAGTTGAGTCCAAAACATCAACTCGCTTTTGGATCTCAATAAATTCATTTTTATTACATGATGAAATGGGGCTTTTTCCTTTAGAAGATATTTTATAATTTTCAAAGTCCTTTTTCATCTTATCAAAAGAGTTTTCTAAATTATTTTTCTCTTTTAAAACAATGTCAATTTTATTTTTCAACATATCATTTTCCTTTTTCAACTTTTTATTATGAGATTGAGAAATCTCATATCTATGTTGTAACTCTTCAAAAATTGAGCTAACTCATCCATTGTTAACTCATCGTCATCTATTGAGTTGTCAAGAGTTACCTCAAATGCATCCTCCCCATGTGCCATGAAGCACATGTGTGAGGCGTCGTTTTCCTCTTCGGATTCCGACTCCGTGTCATCCCACGTTGCTACCATAGCCTTTTTCTTCTTTGGGGCATTCTTGGAGGTGGTTGCTTGAAGTGTGGGGCAATCGGCGATAAGATGTCCGATCTTCTTGCAATGGAAGCAAGGACCGGGTTCTTCTCTTTTCTTTTCATACCTTCCTTGAGGTCTCCCTCTTCGGAAGTTGCTTTGCCTCCCCTTCTTGTAGAACATCTTGCCCACCTTCCGGATGAGCATGGCGAAGTCCTCATCGCAATCCTCCGATGAGTCATCCTCTTCAAGAATGGTTGGAGTGGCTTTGAAGGCGAGCGCTTTCTTCTTGGGCGCCTCCCTCTCTTCTCTTACTTTCATCTCCATCTTATGCGTCTTGAGATTTCCAATGAAACCGGAGAAGTCCATCTCCTCCCGATCGTTGAGCTCCTTGAGGGTAGTAGTCTTCACTTCCCATGCCTTGGGAAGAGCTCTAATGACCTTCCTTATCTTTTGGTCATTATCGATTGCGTCACCTAGAGAAGATAAAGCATTAGTAATCTTGGTGAAACGCGTGAGCATGTCATCAATGCTCTCATTATCAAACATATAAAAGTTCTCATATTGAGAACGCAATAAGTCAATCTTAGATCTTTTGACTTGTGACGTTCCTTCATGAGTCACAATAAGAATATTCCAAACTTCAAATGTGGATTTGCAATTTATGATGCGTGATAGGTCATCCTCATTTAAGACTTGGGTCAAGGCATATTGGGCTCTAGCATTAGCTTCATAATCCTTGGAGGTGTCCTCGGACCATGAGCTCTCATCAGTGAGGGGTTCAATAAATTCTTTTGTAATGGACCTAGCAACCCTAACTCCTAAGGATTTAAGGAAGAGGTTCATCTTGACCTTCCATATGGAAAAGTTCAAGCCATCAAACTTTGGTGGGGACTTGATGCTAGAAAAGTCAAGTGATGCCATGGAAATGAGTAAAATGCACAATATATGAAAAATGCAACAAATAATATAGCCAATGACAAGGATCTCCCTAAGGTGGTTAAACCAAATTATAGGGTTAGGCTCTGATACCATTGAAAACACCTAGGGGGGGGGGTGAATAGGTGATGGCTATATGAAATATGGCAACAATGCGGAATTAAAAATTCTACTAACAAATTGCTCAAATTAAAAGACTAGCAATAAACACAATAAGTAGTGCAAGAAATAAAGGAGTTGAGTTTAGAGAAAATTCGAGCAAACGCAAACACAAGTACATGTTTCCGAGGTTTGAGCCACGCTCTACGTCCCCGCCTTCACACTTGAAGGATTTCTACTATTGTTGATCCCACCGGATCGCCAATATAAGGACACACTTGTCCTATCTCTTGTGATGCCGCAACACCACCCGGAGCACACTAGCTCGCCTTGAGGCCGATGCCTCTACAACTTCACACAAGAAGAAAATGATCACACTTGATCGAAAATCGCTCACTTAGCACAATCCTATAACCAATATGTAGATGTAGAATTTGGGATTGTGTAGTGCAAATATCTAGAGTGAAGTAGAGGTAAAGGCTTCAAAAGGGTGTATGAAAATTTTGGCTTTGAAAATCTTTTCTCAAATGAAAGGCTTGAAAAACTTATGAAAGTCTCTTGTCAAATCTTGTAAAAATTGTTATCTAATCATGTTGAAGTGACCACCTATATATAGGGGATGAGAAATAGGGCAAAAAGGCTGGAGAGATTCGTTGGGGTGAGATCCCCACAAAATCTGTCAGAAAAAATAGAGCTGTTGGAGTCTGTCAGAATTTCTAACAGCTGCCGGTCGACCGGGCCGGTCGACCGCCAACGGTCATATTTCTGACCGTTGGGGGACAACGGTTGACCGCCCCGGTCGACCCGAACAAACAGAGAGCACTGTAAGTGCCCCGGTCGACCCGAGCGGTCGGCCGACGTACACACATGCACAGCGTGCACGTCGGTCGACCCGGACGGTCGACCGCTCCTGTCAGTTCTGAAAAATCAGAACTGCAGAAACCAGAACTTGGGTCTTTGGTTTTGGTCTTGTTGTTTGGGGTTTTGGACCTTGTAAAAATAGGAGTATGACCATATGTCACTACCCTAACTTGTTAAAACATTTTGATAAAGTTTCTCTTGATAAAAACTTGTTTTTCTAAAAGTTGGTTTTTCCAAAACTTAAAGTTTCTAAAACAATTTTTCAAAACATGTTAACTCTAAAACTAAGTTGGAAATAGAAATTGTTTTTGAAGCCATGAATCAAACTAAAGTGTGTGTGTGAGTGACAATCCCATAACTCTACTTCTAACATCTAGGTTTTGTCAAAGATTCTAAAAGAAAAGCAAAAATACAAATCTTGGACTTTTTCATTGTCTTGATCTTGACTAGGTCTTTTCTTCATGTCTTGATCCCGAAGCTTCCTAATGTGCTTAGCTTGGGAATGCACATCTTTAAGCGGCGTCCAAACTTGTGAGTCTTGATATCGGAGCCATCAAATCAACTTGTTTTACCTGAAATACTTTTAAACAAAATTGTTAAATACATAACTAAATATGGTTTGTTATCATCAAAATATCCAACAAGATATAGGGCTAAATGGCCTTTGGGCCAACATATAGAACACAAGACAAACATGTATATAATACAATCATTTGCCTATCAGATTTTCATAAAATGAAAATGAAATTATTTAAATAATAACTCATATATTGAGTTCTAATAAAAAAAGTTAAAACTTTTAGTATATCTCCAACAATCTCTCACTTATACTGAAAACCAACCTGTCATACATCTTAATCTTATCCCCTCAACATGACTGTCAAAAATCTTGCCTTGCAAGCTCTTTGCAAAGGGGTCTGCCAAATTGTTAGCTAATGCAATCTTTGTCGCTGTCACGTCATCTCTGCTCTCAAATGATCGAATCAGGTGACATTTACGCTCAATGTGTCTTTCTTTCTTTTGTTCTCTTTGTTAGGACTTTGCCTTATTTTCAAGAGGAGGTGATGGTCCAAAAAATATCCAATCGAGTAAGAGAAAATGATGGCTTGAAGTAGAAGAAGCAAACCCAGTGGGTGCAGATTGGTCAACTTATAATATATATAGTTTGACTGACACACACGACCAGTCGACTAGTAGTCGACTAGGACAGATACAGAGGCATATACAGAGAGGAAGCATCATACAATAGTGACTTATAAATCTATAAGTCAACTAATGGAAAGGATTAGTCAACTAATCATCATATAAGTTGACTAATTGAGGTATTTTTGAAGCAGAATCATTTTCTTTTTAGGCATAGGTTTCTTTTTCTAGTGGATTACGAAGAGGATTCAGTTTTATTCAATAAAGTTTATTTTTAAAGATTAAAGGGTTTAGAATTCTTCTAAATTAAGGAGATCAACTCCTAATAGGATTGATTAAGATTCTTTAAGCATCCAATGACTAAGATCATCTCATAATCCAAATAAGAATTGTATTGTAAAATTTTATAAATAAATATTATAACCCAGCGTTATAAGAAACAGAGAAGGTATAGAAAAAGGTGAACACAAAAAAGCCAAGAAAGGGAGGAGCAAGATAAAGGTGCATAGAGAGAAGGTAATACTCTTATAATCTAAGTGTAGATTAACGGAGAAGTTGAATACTCTTGTTGCATCAAGAGGAATATTAGATCTCTTTATATCAAGTTAATTAATAAATCTCTTTTAAGTTCTCTCTCCGTGGATGTAGGTCAAGTTTGGGCCAAACCACGTTACATCCTTGTGGTATTACTAGTTTTCTTAACAATAGTTTTCCTTTTGCAAGTATCTTCATATTGTCAAGTTTCGTAAACGTCGATCCCAGGAGTAACAGTTAGTGATAAAGCGCCGATTTGTTATAACAAATGGTATCATAGCATATTAATTTTGAAATAATTGGTATCAAACCTAAAGGTTGACAAAGGGTGATATGTCAAAGATAGGAAGTTTTATGACAAAGTTCGAGGTCGAGAAGTTCAATGGTAAAGGTAACTTCGATTTATGGCAAAAGGGGGTGAAGTTGCTGGTGCAACAGGGTCTTCACAAGACCTTGCAGGGCAAGTCATCAAAATCTATAGATACGTCAGATAAGGATTGAGAATAGATGGATCTAAAGATAACAAGCACGATCCAATTATATCTCGCAGATGAGGTGATGCACAACGTGATGGATGAAGAAACGACTACAGGATTGTGGTCAATGTTAGAAACATTGTATATGACGAAAAACCTCTCCAACAAATTGTATCTCAAGAAACAACTATATGGGTTGCGCATGAACGAAGAGATAGCGGGGTTGGAGCACTTAAACTTCTTCAACAAAGTCATCAGCGAGCTTCTAGTTGTTGATATCAAGATCGATGAGGAGAATAAGGTGTTGATACTTCTAAGGTTACTTCCACAGTCATATGATCACATCATCACTATCATGCTCTACTGTAAGAAAACTCTCATCTCAAAGGAGGTCATATCAACTTTCTTATCTAATGAGATTAGAGAAAGGCTAAATCAAGAGGAGCAGACATGATCGGATTTGGTGATTATGGGAATGAAAGGAAGAGGAGAAGGAAAGAAAGGTTCGGGCTCATCAAAGGCGTGTCACTTTTGTCACAGGGAAGGTCATTGGAAGAATGACTACAAACATCAGTAAGAGTAGTTGAAGAAGAAGGGACAAGCCGCGAAGACAGACGTAGCAAGCGGTATAGAAGACACCAAAGTATTAGTGACTTCTTATATTGAAGACGACACTTCTCAAGATAAAGGTTGGATATTTAGTTCGGGTAGTATGATTCATGTATGTTCCCAAAAAGAGGTGTTTAACTTCTTGGTTGTAAAGGAGGAAGGGATGATCAAGATGGTGGGTGGCTCAACTTGCGAGATCATTGGCACTGGGATAGTCAAGGTTACAGAAAGAGATGGGATGGTGCATGCTCTAGAGGCGGTTCGATATGTCCCAGAGGCACGGTACAATCTAATATCCATAGAGGTACTCGATGAAGAAGGATGCTGGAAACAAGTTCAATAAGGTATCCTCATAGTTAGCCAAGGAGACAGAGTTATCCTGGAAAGAGAGAAGTGTGGAGGATTATACAAGTTGAAAGAAGAAAAACTCAGTTCGAGGTGGAGTTTCAGGAATAAGCTTGAAAGGAAACTCATAGTAAGGTGGAGCTTTAAGAAAGATTGCAATGGGACATGAACTGGGTCAAAGTATTGCAGGAAGGAGAAAGGATGCATTCCGGTAAGGCCAGAGATGGTCCAAGCCATGAGATGAAATAGCTAAAGGCCCTGGGGATAGGGGCAAGAGTTAAAAGCTTGACCGTAAGGTGACAACTAAGAAAAGAATCAAGGTAATAATCCAAAATCTCAAGATATTTTACTAAAGGCTCGAAAAATAAGTCAAGGTGGAGATTGTTAGGATTTGGCCTTATTTTCAAGAGAAGATGATGGTCCAAGAAGATCCAATCGAGTAGGAGAAGATGATGGCCTGAAGAAGAAGAAGCAAACCCAGTGAGTGCGAATTAGTCGACTTATAATATGTATAGTCAATTAACACACAAGACCAGTCAACTAGTAGTCGACTAGGGCAGATATAAAGGCATATACAGAGAGGAAACGTCATACAGTAGTTTACTTATAATTTTATAAGTCGACTAATGTAAGGATAAGCCAACTAATCATAATTAAAAATCGACTAATCAAGGTATCTTCTGAAGTAGAATCAGTTTTCTTTTCAAGCGCAAGTTTTCTTTTCTGGTGGAGTACGAATATGATTCAGTATCTATTCAATGAAAATTGGTTTCTAAAGATTAAAGGGTTTAGAATTCTTCTACATCAAGGAGATCAACTTCTAATAGGATTGGTTAAGATTCTTCAAATATCCAATGACCAAGATCATCTCATAGTCCAAATAAGAGTTGTGTTATAAAATTTTATAAATAAATGTTGTAACCCAGCATTATAAGAAACAGGAAGGCACAGAAAAAGGTGGAGAACACCAAGAAAACAAAGAAAGAGAGGAGGAAGATGAAGATGCATAGAGAGAAGATAATACTCTTATAATCTAAGTCTAAATTAAAGCGAGAGGTGAATATTCTTGTTGCATCAAGAGAAACGTTAAATCTCTTGTATCAAGTTTATTAATAAAGCTTTCTCAAGTTCTCTCTCCGTGGACGTAAGCCAAGTTTGGACCGAACCACGTTAATCTTCATGTTATCTCTTATTACTCTTTTGTTTAAGTATTGCTACTTTGCTTTACAACAATTTTCTTTTGCAAGTAACTTCATATTGCCAAGTTCCGCAAACATCGACGCCAAGAGTAAAAATTGGTGTTAAAGCACCGATTTGTTACAATAATTTGTATCAGAGCATATCAATTTCACAACACTCTTGGTTCCTTTGAGTTAGCAATCGCTCCGCTATTGTCACAGTATAGTATAACAACTCATTATGCTTAAGAGACCACACCAAGATCAAATAAAAAGTTTCTAAGCCAAACTGCCTGCTTAGTTGCTTCTAAGGCAGCTACATACTCGGCCTCCATGGTGGAGTCAGTAATGCAAGACTGCTTTACACTACTCCAACTTATGGCTCCCCCTCCTAAGGTAAACACAAATCCTGAGGTGGACTTTCTGACATTCTTATATGATTGAAAATCTGAATCAGTGTACCCAAGGGGTACTAGACTCTCTGACTGGTATACCAACATATAGTCTCTAGTTCTTTTCAGATACTTGATATATATTTTACCGTAGTCCAGTATTTTAATCCTGAGTTAGACTAATATCTGTTGATCATGCCTACAGCAAAGCAAATATTTGGTCTATTGCAAAGTATAGCATGCATGAGGCTTCCTATTGCTGAGGCATAAGAAATTATCTTCATGCTCTTTATCTCTTCAGGTATCTTGGGACACTGATCTTTGGATAGAGTGATCTCATGTATGAAAGGTAAGTAACCATTTGGAATTCTGCATGCTAAAATGGATTAGAACTGCTTCGATATAAGTGGCTTGTGATAGTCCCAACATCCTTTTCTTGCGATCTTGAATGAATTTGATCCAAAAGATGTAACTGGCTTCTCCCAAGTCTTTCATGTCGAAATTGGTTGGACAACTATACCTTAACAATGATAATACCCCCACATCATTTCTAACGAGTAAAATATCAACATAAAGTACTAAGAATACCACCATGTTTTTGTCACATTTTTAATACACACACGGTTCATCCTGACATTGTTCAAAACCATAAGATTTTATATCTTGATCAAATGAATGTTCCAAGATCTGGATGCTTGCTTAAGTCCATAAATGGATCTCTTAAGCTTGCAAACCAAGTGCTTTTTTGTTTTTTTCTATGAATCCATTTGATTGCACCATATAAATACACTCGTCAACATTTTCATTAAGGAATGTTGTCTTGACGTCCATTTGCCAAATGTCATAATCGAAATGGGATGCAATCGATAAGAGAATTCGAATAGACTTTAGCATAGTCACTGGCGAAAAAGTTTTCTCATAATCGATTCCCTCTTTCTGAGTAAACCCTTTTGCAATAAGCGTTGCTTTAAAAGTTTTCACTTTGTCATATACTCCTCTCTTTTTCTTATAAATCCACTTGCATCTGAAGGGTTCTATCCCTCGGGTGATTCTACAAGATTTCAAACCTGGTTAGAGTACATAAACTCCATCTCACACATCATAGCCCTTTGCCAAAATTTTGAATTTTTATCTTGGATTGCCTCGTTGTAGCTGCAGGGATCAGTATCATGCTCATCAGGGACCTTGTCAAAGGACTCTCCCAAGAACATGAACCTATCAGGTTGTCATATAACTCTCCAATTACGATGAAACATTCTTTGTGACTGTTCATCAATCGTGACACGCTGTGCAGCTTCTGAACCTGTCTCTATCTCATCATCTGTACTAGTACCGACAATCCTCCCACTATAACTAGGTAATGAAATGTCATCTACTTGTGATGTATTTTCTTGTACTATGGATATTGAAGATGCAAATGTCGATATGTATTTTCTAAGCTCTTTTATAACAAATAAACTCCTGGGCTTATGATTCATCATATAGTCTTCCTCTAAGAATCAGACATTGGTGCTAACAATAACCTTCTGATCCTTAGGATTATAGAATAAACCATCTTTGGTTCCTTTTGGACAACTTACAAACAAGTATACTTCTATTCTTATTTAGTTTATCTGCTTTCCCCTTCAACACATGTACTGGACTACTCCAAATCCAAACATGCTTTAGACTAGGCTTACACCCAGTTCACAGTTCTATGGGTGTAGAAGATACTGACTTAGATGGTACCAAGTTTAGAATATATGCTGTCGTTTCTAGTGCATATCCCCAAAAGAAATCAGGTAAATCTGAATAACTCATCATAGATCTTACCATCTCCATAAGAGTCATATTCCTTCTTTCTGCTACATTTTTATATTGTGATATTCCAGGTGCAGACAACTGTGATGTAATTCTCACATCTGATAAGTAATCCTTAAACTCTCCTAAGAGGTATTGTCACCACGATCAGATGTAGTGTCTTGATAAATTGACCCAGACATTTCTTCGTTTATGTCCTATACTCCTTGAATTTCTCAAAGCTTTCGGACTTATGGTGCATCAGATAAATATATCTATATCTTGAATAATCATTAATGAAAGTGATAAATACTCAAATTCTCTTTTAGATCGGATAATCATAGGTTCACACAAATAAAAATAAACTAATTCCAATAGTTCTTTGGCTCTATATTCCTTATCCGTAAAGGGCATTTTTAGCATTTTACCTTCTAAGCAGGATTCACAGACTGGAAGTGCCTCCACTTTCAATAAACTAGTGGTCCATTTTGAACCAGTCTTTGAATTCTTCTTAGATTAATACGACCAAGTCTCAATTGCAAAGATATGTTTGGTTCATTTTAAAAGGTTATTTTCTCTTAGATGATAAACTAGTTGTGTTATTTATTTTACTTAATTGTAACTTGGGAGAGACATGATTAATAATATAAAGAATATCAACCAATGATCATAATAGATAAAATATTTATTATGCCTAATAACCACAGAGTTAATAAAATAAACAAAATATCCAAAATGCACTAGACTAAAATCTGAAATAAGATTTCTTCTAATACTGGGTACATAAAGATAATCTTTTAAAAATAAAATCCTATTGCTACTGAAAAATAACTCTAAATCTCTCAATGCAACTGCTGACATTTTCACATCGTTGCCCATGTGAAGATAAATCTCCCATCACTTAGTTGTTTAATTTGTTGGAACTCCTACAAAGTATTGCTAATATGATTAGTGGCTCCCGTATCTACACATCATGAGTTTGCATATAATACTGCAAAACGTGATTCAACTACTAGTAAACGAAGTTTACCTTCTCGGTTGTTAATCTTGCTTAGAAAAACTGGACATTGCTTCTTCTATTGTCCTGATTGCTTGTAGTGAAAACACTTGCCTTTAAGCTTTTTCACTACTTTTTGTGCTTGTGGTTTGTGAACTTTTCTCTACTTCTTCTTGTCTTTCGACTTAGGAGCAGAATATTTTTCAGCAATATTAGCATGAGCTACTGGCTTAGTGAGACCTTCAGCAGACTGAAGTTCTTTAATTTCTCCATAGAATACGAACGTTTATTCATATTGTAATTCAGGCAAAATTGCGTAAGAGACTCTGACAAAGACTGGAGCACGATATGAACATGGTTTCCCTATCAATCTTAACTCCTAAGATCTCCAGTGTATTCAGATGATTCATCGTTTTCAGAACATGATCTCAAACGGATGTCCTTTCTACTATATATATGTTCATCAATTTCTTCATAGCAATTTGCCTAGCAGCACCATTTTGATCCCCATACATTTCTTTTACGCTCATCACCATGTCATAGGCAGTGGACATATCTTAATGCTGATGTTGCAACATATTTGACATGGAAGCTAAGATGTAACATCACGCCATCTCATCAGCTTTCTTCCACCTCTGGTAGGCATGCGCTTCCTCTTTGGTTGTCTCATTACCTGGTTGCTTAGGACATATTTCATTGAGCACAAATTTATACTCTTCAGGAGCTAATACTATCTCCAAATTTGTTTCCAATCAATATAATTAGGGTCGTAAGTTTGTGTTTTTTGATAATAACTGACAAAGAGTTGAATGAAGAACGTCCATGTTAAATCCTGAGAATCACATAATTTAATATAAATTATAATGGGCAAAATAATTTCTTTGAATTCAAAATTTTAATTGGTACCATCAACTAATAAATATAAGAACTCGCCAGCAGTCTAGTATACCTTGAGCAGAATGCCTTGATGGAAGGGTCATTCTAATCATTATTTATCTAGATAGGATAAATCCTACTGATATCACCAACTAGACATTTAATCATGCCAAGTGGAATTATATAGCTGACATTACTTTGATCCTATAAGCAACTTTGGTGACTCAGATGGTGAGGATACGATTGTTTATAGTTAAGTGTATACCATCACGTAATTTCAAATTAATTAATCTGCATACTACCCCTCATATGGAGGAAAAGTATCATATTATTAACCATCTAAAACTATCTCTTGAGGAAGTTCATACTAACAACTCTGTAATTAACTTTGTCTAATATAGAAGAGGGCTCCGAGGTCAACATACAAAATCAATTACATCACCTACAAACCGATAATGGAGACCGTGGGACTAAAAAAAATCCCTCTCCACTTAGTAATTTAAAAAAATGAGGGTTATAATTGTGATCTAAGATCAGTCTCATTAGCCATGTCGTCTGCATGCATAAAAGGTACCACTAATCTAGAAATGAGCACACATGATATACAATACAAATCGCAACAGGCAGTAAATATCACAATATAAAAAAATATGATCCAGCTATTATGGCCGGAGTCTCCATGTTGCTCTCCGCAGAGTATTATGGCGATCGACCTGCCCAGTCAGGTCACCGGGATCAATCTGCTCGGTTTGGTCACGAGAATCAACCTACCCGGTCAGGTGGAGGGGGTTTAGGGGTAGCGCCCCCGAAATTTAAATGGATCTCTGCTTTCAGAACCTAATCGAAATATGTTTCGGCTTGTCTGAGCAGCTTCTCGAAGGAACTCCCAGAACTGGCTCCAAGAAAAAACTTCATGTACTCCCAGAACTAGCTCCAAGGACTTCGAGTAAACTCCAGGAACTGGTTTGAGGACTCTGAGTGGAGTCCGGGAACTGACTTCGAGGACTCCGAGTAGACTCCAGAAAACTAGCTCTGAGGACTCCCAGTAGACTCCGAGTGGAGTTCGAGAACTGACTCTGAGAATTCTGAGGACTCTGAGTGGAGTCTGAGAACTGACTCTGACTCCGAGTAGACTCCGAGAGAAGTCAAAGAATTGAAGATCTCTTTTCGACAAGTCGACAGTACTACATCATTAAATTAATAATCACGAAGATCTCGCGGATAAAAAATAATAATTTAAAAACCATCCATCATACAATTAACCACGAACAACCCTCGTGTGATCCATTCACATAAAGCTGTAAATAAATATTGTGCGATCATAATAGCGGGATTAACACTGCAAAACAAGGGTTAACTTAGCACATAAAATCTTGCAGATGATACATGGTATATGAAATATAGATTCATGGACAACATGGCATTTTCGACCTATATCTGCGATCAAGGCTAGCTCTGATGCCAATTGAAAGTGCGAACAATTTCTAAGATCACTTTTAGTGGATACATGCTGAACAACAAAAATAATACACATACAATCCTAAAAAGTCAGTGAAAATAGAGATCATACCTTCGAGATCTCGCTAGATTGATTTCATGAACAATCTTCAATCGCGAACTGGGGTGTCGTCTCGAACACCTCGTGATCTTCTATCATATTTTTAAAGCACCAGATCAGATGAATGGTGAGCTTCGAACTTCCGATCTCCCTTTTTAGCTCTGTTAGAAACTAAGATTTTTCTCTTTTTGTTTCTGATGTATGATGTCTATCTCGGCCAAGAGCTATATAGGAGGCTTTATATAGCTATGATAGGGACCACTAGGAATTAAATAAAGATTAGACTTATAATGAAATCAGGAAAGCCTAATTCAACTCGAATTATAATCCTTAATTTCATAAATTATTATTTAATTTACTAAATAATTGTAATTGCACTTCTGTCCTTATCTCAAAATTACTTTTGATATTCATATTATTATATGCCTAAAATCTCCCTATGTTAAGATTTCTATTTGATCGGGAAAAAGCCAACACTTAAAAATGTGTCTTTAAAATCAGTGAAATTATGTATGTGTGTTTTGGCTTCCTCGATACTTCCGTCATAACATGATGACTATACGGGTCGAATTCACAGAGACGGGAGGCGATAAAAGTATTAACAGTTCATTTACGTCATATTTTTAACAAGTTCTTCTTTGTTAAAGAAAGAGAAAAGAAAAAGAAAAGAAAACTAGAAGTGACAGGTGGAGAAGGCCATGAAAACGGCGATGTGAAAACAAATAGAGGAGTGGTTGTGGAATCGATAAATCAAAAGTAAAAAAAATAGAAATGAAGTGAAAAGTGAAGTGATTTAGAAAGTGAGTTTAATAACAAATTGAAAAAAAGATGAAACTTGTTGTGAAGAAGATGAAAATAATGATGAGCTAAGAAGATAGTGAAAACATCTATAAGAAAAGAATGAAATGGTTTTGAAAATATTTTTTGAAAACAAAGTGAAAAGAGAAGAAATTTCATGACTACTAACTACTATATGCTCCACTAATCATGCTAACCTCTTAGTGATAGATGTCTCACATGGATCCTTGGCCATCACTAATCCTTAGTTTTTTCAAGAGACGATACAAAGTATGGCACATGAAATAATTTTTCACATTCAAACTTGCATCAAGAGTAAGGTAATACAAACATTAGATCATCAAAAATATTAGAAGTAAGTATGAAATAAGAGAGTTAGCTTGTTAGCAAGTTAGCAAGTTAAATGTTAGAATCCATCATTATGAGTCATCAATGGCTCTTGCAAGAGTAAGGCCTTGTAGAGGTTATTAGATTCATGTGGATTATTGAGTAAGAGGTTAGATGATTAGTGGTTGGTAAAAGAAAGTTAGCTAGTCATGTTAGAGGTTAGAGAAGAAACCATTAATAAAAGGAGGAAGCTTTCATAAATTGTCACTATCTATTACATCAATCTCTCTCTTTCTCTCTGAATCAACTCTGCCCTAATACATGAATCTTAAACAAAATGAAAATACAAAGAAAAGAGAAGAAGAACTACTTTACACTACACTAAAGAGGAAGAAAACCTAGCCTACAGCTTTCTGTAACCTCGTCTCTATTATGAAAATGTAGTATTTATAGGCAAAAGAATACTTTGGAAGGTGAGACGAAGCCACATGTCAAAAATCGACGCATGGGCCCACAAGATTGTCGTGAAAATATGAGGGACCCAGATCTCTGGTTTTGCTCTATGGCTTCATCCAACTGCGAGGACCTTCTATATGATTCTGGATTTGGGTAAATTGGCTCAGGTTTTCTGATGATTCGCACCCAACTTCTGAATCCAATGAATTTCTAGAAGTTCTCTAGTTTGACCTCCAAGTATTGAGAATTAATTATTCGAGAAATTGAGTTTATTTAGGCTCTTATTCTGTCTTTGTCCTTGAACTTTTGATTATCTGCAAAATAGACCAAAACACGGTTCAGAAGTGATGTTTTATTCATAAACCAGTAGGAAAATGCGATAAAAAGATGCAAAATCGTAGACTAATCACTGATGTTCATCAATTAAAGGAGTAAATTAATTTAAATTACTGGCAATTTCCTTTAATCGACATCTTATCCTAGATACCCACCACTTAACTTATTTGTCATGTCAGATAATTAAATACACCTATAGGGTTTGACATGTACAAAACTTAAGCTTTTCAGAGGATGACATCACTCCTTTATCTCGGGACGTGAAATCCGTCAATGAATAATTTCCATCGTAAACATTATATTATCACCCAACTCACTGATGTTGTTCAAAAAAATATCACTTCTTAATGAATCAAAGTGACAAGCATAACTTGTACATGTCCATTAAATATTTCGAGATTAAGAGTTTAAGCACTCATAATGACTATGAGTGTTAATTTTCAAATATAGTCAGTATACAGAAAATTACGTCAACTTGGTCACATGCACTAATGCAATAGCCGAGACATCAAACAGTCTCCTATAGTCAAGATAGACTATTCCAAAAGATTGCATTACAGTTCTACCGATGGTGTATCCAACTCCATCTAAGATTGTGGACTTAACTTATATTCTATAGGGATTTGATAATTTGATCTTTCGTGTGTAAGCTGAACTCTACACTCCAGATCATCTATAGTATAGAACACAAGACAAATGTGTATATAATACAATCATTTACCCATACAAATTCTCATAAAATGAAAATGAAATTATTTAAGTAATAAATCTTTTATTGAGTTCTAATAAAAAAAAGATTAAGGCTTTTAGTGAACAAGAGAAATTCCATATCTGGCCTCAGATTCATAGGTTAGTTTTGAGGTTCAACCCCCTTTCTTAAATTTTTGTTCCCTTTAAAATTTTAATTTAATTCCGTCGTCAAGTTCCATGAAATTTTGAAGAGGTGAGCAAAAAAAGTCTCCTACCAACTCCCCAATACTCCTTGTTTTGTTGTGTAAAAGTAGTGCCGTAGTTAGACTTTCTACTGTTTGGTTGCCATTGTTGCAACTCAGGAAGGAGCATTAAAAACTGATGGAACTTTTCAAGATTGGAAATCAGAGTACAAGAGGAGATGTCTTTCAAATTGTGATTCAAATGGATCAAGCAAAGCAAGTCAATCAATAAAAGCTTTTTTTTTTTCACACTTTACATAACATTAGGGTTTATTTGAATTGTAAAAAGTTGCTGAGAAGTTGAGGTATTTTCTGATTTTTATGAGCCTCAGGAATTTTCAGCTCTGAACTGTTTATTTTGCAAAAAAAAATTGTGGAAAAATGTCGTTATTGTCAGCGAGATGGGCATGTTGCTTTCACAGCAAAATCGGCAAATTTTGAGTGAAAAACTGACAATGTGGAGATTACCATTAAACTTTCCCAAGTAAAATTGATTTTATGGGTGCCACTGTCACTTTCTCAAATCCTTTTCCAATCGAAAAAGGCCCTAAGAAATTAACTCATTCTAAACAAACACTAAAGGGGAGCTTAACATATTTTGTCAATGAATTTATGACAGTGTGATGAAAAATTTTGGCAGACGATGGCTCACAAACTTCCCCACATCTTGCATGACATCCACTTTCAATAAAGTGTTATTTTCATTTTTTCCAGGGGTTTTTGTCAATGACTTTTGCCAAACTCTACGAAATGTCAACTTCATTTATGGCTGTCTTTTTCAGGAAATCAAAATAGCAGATGGCAGTTGGAAAACTTGTGGAACTTTTAAGGGAAGTCATTTGATTTATACAGAGAAATATAGAAATAAACGAAATTAGAAAAACAAGGAAAATCTTCAACTAGCCTCAGATACTGAGCACTGAGCAGTATGAAATGATACAATAACGAGGAACAAGTTACCAGTCAACTCCTTTTATCTTAACAAACACACACACACTCAAACTTGAAACAAGAAGAGTTCTTGCAGATGATTGAGATCAACAAGATTCATTTCATGTACACCGCAAGTGGCATTTCGGTCGGCTCTGGGTCCATACGAGCTCCGCTCACTCACAGATCGTCAGTTCGCGCGCGTGTGACATTGGGTGCCTTCATGCACCCCTTAACTAGCCAAAAAAAACAAGATTCATTCATGCCATTAATTGATGAATTGTTGTCAAATTATGGGACATGAATCCTGCCCCTGTTGCACTCTTGAACGGTTCTGCAGTTTGGGAACTCATGGGTTGAAGACCTCTTTTAATCATGATCTGACTATTATGCAAAATAAGAGTAGACATTAATTAATTTGGACCATATGAAAACTACAGCACATTAGTAATTGCCATTTTATCTTTTTTAATGGAGAAAATTTTCGAATATGGAATATGATATCTGATCCTTAACTAAACTTGAATTTATAGTACTAGATATATAATTTTTGATTTCTAGTCATCTGTGGTGCATGTGGAAGAAAAACCTTTTATTTTCTTGATGCATATTTTTAGTTAATACAATTTGTATTAATTAAGGATATCTAAATTGTTAGACTTGGATGGGCCAGCCCGCAAGGGAAACGGGCCCAAGCCTAATCAGTAATTAGGTCTCGTCCAGTGACTAACGTACTCCTTATAAACCAGATTGAATTAGTATAGTGCCTAATATGAGCCGCTAGATCACATCAAGGGATTAGATGTGTCGAGGAAACTTAAGATAGTCCTACATGGACTCTTATTAGGATTTGTCTCCTAAAAATCTCTCCCCTCGATATACAACAATTGCAACTCCTCTCTTTCAAGCCTCAAGCAATGACAATTGCCTGTTCTGCTTGGATTGTGGAACAAGACGGAGGATTCTTGCGGAGTTCACTATAGGTCCTTCCATCATCAAGAGGAAGAACGATTTTCGAGGAGAAACCCTTCACATCAAAAGGTACGCTTTCGCTACGTGTGTGTGTGTGTGTGTGTACCCTGAAATTATTACATGGTATCAGGGCATGGTAAGAGCTCATCTCCTTCGAAGAATAATTTCTTGAAAATTAGGGGGTATATTTGATAATATTGATCATTGTGGGTGATGATTTTTAATAAAAAAAAATTGTGAAAAGATGAAAAATATTAAAACCCTAGAAAACAAAATAGGGAAAGACGAGTAAGCAACCCCCAGCGGTGCCGGCTACGCACCACAGAGCCGTTATGACAGTGCTCGGCCAAGCGGACGAGCACGCCAGCACACGGGGATGGCGCACGCGATGCATCATCCCCCTCCGATGGAAAGGCAGAACCCCGACTCATTCACGACAGTGCCAACGTGGGGCCCTCAGTAAAGCTGCCCATCAAGGCAGTAACTCTGCAGGGCAGCCGTGAGACGTGCCTGGTGGCACCGCCTCCTATCGGGGCAGTTGTCCTAAGGACGCTGAGGCGCAGAAATCGCTGTTCACAGTGAATGCATATGGTGGGCACTCTTAAGCCATAAAGGTATATCCTCCAGAAATTATTGAAGCCATTCTGCTTATTCTCCAACCTTATCCAAGGCAAAAAGTTTTGATTCCATTATGGAATAGGCTATACAAGTTTGTTTGGAGGATTTTCAAGATATAGCCGCACCTCCGAGAATAAAGATGTATCCACTAGTTGATTTTAATTTCTCAAAATTTGTAATTCAATTTGCATCATTGTACCCTTCAAGTACTAGTGGATACTTTTTATATCTCAAGGCATGCTCTGTGCTATTCTTCAAGTAGCTCATAGCTGCAGTAAGGCAGTCCAATGATCATCACTAGGATTACTAGTGTACCTGCTCCATTTGCTTACATCGTAAACTATATTAGGTCTAGTGCACTTCATTATATACTTTAGACTTTCGATAATTTGAAAATACTCCAACTGTCACTTTTCAGTTCATGTATTCTTGCGGAGGTGGATGTGTAGAAAAAAGGATTTATATTCTCTTTGACCTTATATTCCTTGAATCTTTTTATTATCTTGTCTATGTAATGTGACTGAGATAAACTGATTTCATCTGGAGTTCTAATAATTTTAATTTCTAAAATTATATCAGCAACACTTAAATCCTTCATATCAAAATTTTTGGATAGCATCGTTTTAGTAGACTTAATAACTTCAATATTAGTCCCAAGTATCAACATGTCGTCTACATAGAGACATACAATGATATATGCATTTTCAACTGTTTTAGTGTAAACATACTTGTCATGTTCGTTGATAGTGAATTCATCTTTGGCCATGTCACTATCGAACTTCTCATGTCGCTGTTTTGGAGTCTGTTTCAATCCGTATAAGGATTTGACTAGTCTATACACTTTGTATTCTTGGCTCTTGACTATAAATCCTTCAGATTATTTAATGTATCATTTAATTGTTGTTTAAGAATGTAGTCTTGCATCCATTTGATGGATATCTAAATTGTGCAATGCGACAATCACACTTAACATTCGAATAAATGTTATTCTTGTTACTAGCAAATATGTATAGAAGTAGTCAAGTCTTTTCTTTATCGATAACCCTTGGCTACTAATTTAGTCTTGTACTTATCGATAGATCCATCAGATTTTAATTTTCTTTTGAAAATCTACTTACTCCCAATTAGTTTACTGTTATGTAGCAAGTTTACCAATTCCCAATTATGATTGCTTAGGATGGATTCTACTTCATTGTTTACAGCTTCTTTTCACATTTGTGCCTCTGCAATAGACATAATCTCCTTAAATGTTTGAAGCTCGCTTTCATACGCATATGTTACAAAGTCTGGACTAAAAAATTTAGAGATTTTTGATCTCTTACTCCTTGGTTTAACTTCTGCATTAACTATTGATCCACAGGGTCTTTCATGTGTCTTGAGCAACCACTATCAAGGTATCACCGCTCCGTACGTTTTGGAGTCATAGTGCATACCTATATCATGTAACAGAGATGTTGATTTTGGCCCAAACTTTCTTGAGTCCTAGAATGTTAGTTTTTCCAAACTCATACATGACTATTGGATGCATTCAATTTTTTATAACAAAACTTAGCCAAATAACCTTTGCGGCTACAATAGGTGCATGTATATACCTTGGCATATAAAAATGTATGATGTGTGTGATCATAATGAGCATGTGTATGAGTGGTATGGTGAGTATGTGAATGCACTTGTGTGTGAGCATGATTGTGAGAGTGTGAAACAAGATGAGTATGTGGTTTCTTTTGAGTTTGCCTCTTTGGAAACATGGATTCTAATCTAACTTCGTCAAATTCACATTTTTCAAAATATTACTTAAAGTGTTGATTTTATTTTTCAAAGTGAAAATCTCATTTTCATCAATGATAGAAAATTTAGCTATGTATGAAATTTTATGTGCATCAAAATCATTTTGTGTTATTTGAAGTGTGGAAGATGAAAGTTTTTTTTCTTTGAAAATAACAACTAGTTGATTTTGAAGAAGTTCATTTATTTTTTTATTTTTTAATACTTCTTTTTAAGAAAATCATAGTTGTTGAAAAAATCTTCAAAAGCTTTACCAATTCATCTATAGATAACTCACATTCATCAAGTGAAGATTCGGATGTTATCTTGGGTGTTTTCTCATTTGCCATGAAATACACATTAGCCGTGTCCACCTCTTATTCGGAGTCGCTCTCTGAATCCCATATTACCTTCAAGGCCTTCTTTTTGCAGAGCTTCTTAGAGATGTGGGTTTGCTTTTCGTCTCTAGCACTAGGCAACGATGTGTACGAGTTTCCTACAATTTAGCAAACAATCTTCTTGTCCTTCTTCCCTTGTCCTCTTCTTTGATTGTTGAACTTGGTCTTGTTGTACATCCTTCTTATATTCTTCACAAAGAGGAACAAATCCTCATCATCTTTTTGGTCATCTTCTTCATCGTCAGAGATGGCATGAGTGGATTTGAAAGCAAAAATCTTCTTCTTTTGTAGTGCTTTCTCCTCTCTAACCTTTCTTTTCATCTCATGGACTTTTAAATTCTCAATAAGATCAATAAACTCCATTTCTTTCTTATCATTTAGCTCCTTCAAAGTAGTAGATTTGACCTCCTATAATGGTGGAAGCGCATGTATGACCTTCCTCACTTTTTGGTCATTGTCAATGTCATTACCTAAAAAAGCAAGACCATTTATAATTTTAGTAAATTTGATAATCATGTCATCAATGGACTCATTTTCATTTATAAAAAAATTTATATTGAGAATGTAAGAGATCAATCTTAGCTCTTTTGACTCGGATGTCCCCTCGTGTGTGACAACCAAGTGTGACTAAATCTCATAGGCGAATTTACAATGAATTACCCTAATAATATTATCATTTAAGACTTGAAACAAGACATAGTGTGCCCTAACATTAGCATCAAACTCCTTGGTGGCAATTTTAAACTAAGCGTTCTCATCACCATCGGGTGCACTAAATGGTTTAGTCACCGCCTTTGCAACCGACTTCCTAGGGATTGCAAGAAAACGATCATCTGGGAAAGTCTTAATACCTTCAGTCATATATACTAGTGTGATAAACAAGAAAATGATGCAAATGAGTGAGTGATTAGCGAGAGAATCTCTCTAAGGTGGTTAAAAAAAACTAGAGTTCAATGCTCTGATACCAATTGAAAGTATACCTAGAGGTGGTGAGTAGGTGTAATACTAGCAAATACGGAAATGCGACAATTAAAATGAATGGAGCAAACAGTTGACTCAAATCAAGAAGTGAGCCAGATTCTCTATAAAGGGCTCTAGAACTTCTCCTCTCTATTTCTCTAGATAATGAGTTAAGGTACTCAATTGCCTTCTTGATTGAGAGAGTAAAAACTGACAAGTAGAGACGAAGCAAGAAATGAATAGCAAGTGCAATGAAAGCAAAAAACACAATCTGAGCAATAGCAAATAGAGTTGAACAAGAGAGAAAGCAATCACAAATACAATGAATTTGTTTCGAGGTTCAAACACAAAGCTCTACGTCCCCATCTTCACCGCGTGAGGATTTCACTATCCACTAAGGATCTTCCACAAAAGAACCTCCACAAAGAAACTACAATGTATACACAAGATAGGAGTACACAATTCCAACTCTCAATCATCTACAAAGAGGTCGCATAAAGCCAATGAGATTTACATGCTCTTGGTGATCACAAAGATCAAAAAACACTCTTTATTACAACTTCCTATAGTATAGAATGAGAAGTGAAGCTCAAGAATTTTTTTGAGAGAGAAAAATTTAGTTGAAATGAATGAATTTAAGAGCTGAAAACTTGTAGAAATTGGATTGAAAATGAAAGCACTTGAAACAAGGAACTAGAAAACTTTCTTTTTTGAATAAACTTGATTTTTCAAAATATTTTTCAAAATCAAATTCTCTATATTTATCCTCTCCAAGTGAACTATATATAGGCAAATGACTAATATCATTAGAGGGGTCTATCAGGGTACTAGGAGGGTGATTAAATCCAAAAAGAATAAATATACTCGTTGGAGAAAAAGTTAAAAGTTTGAGAATTTAAAAACTAGTCATTACTATAGCAGTTGCAGAACTTCGGTCGGCCGGCCAGTCGACCGGCTGCCTAAAAAAAAAAATAGCCATTACTTGTTGGTTGACCGCTCGATTATCTGATCTCAGCCGAGATTAAGGTGCTCCAAAATTCTGACAGTCGGTCAACCGCCCGGTTGATACTAGGTTTGATGGTCGACCTGTCAGTCGCCCGACAAATGTGCACATGCACAAATGCATAGGCTACCCGTAGTGCATTTCTGATGCACTGGACCGATCGACCGACCGATTGATCGACCTAACCCAAAAATATTTTAAAGAAGATTTTTGATATAGAATTCAGTTTAAATATTTTAAACCAGATTGAAATATAATTTGACAACACATAGGCTATGAGATACATGTTTGAAATAAGATATAAAATTTTGAAAATTATAGGACGTGTATCAAAAACCAATCCTTATAAAATACCAAAATCGAAAAACTAGAAATGAAAACTTATATTTTGTATGTGACTTCTTGAGCATCAATTCTATATTCTATACTTAAACAACATATTTTCTTACATCAATTCTATAAGTCTTCAAGCAATCTTCAAGTAGGCTTCTTCAAAAGTCAACCTTGATCGTCCAAATTTAAATCCCATTCTTGAGTGATCTTGAGACTTGAACATCTTTCTTATGAGAAAGAGTAAAACAACTTATCTTTTGAACCTGAAAAACTTAAACACTTGAACTTGATTAGCACCGAAGAACATCATGTGTTTTGTAATCATCAAAATAAAATCGGAGAGTGTACCCTTGGGCCAACATGGTTTTCAACTAGCTGATATTTATACAAAACTACTTGATTATAATAGATTAACTTTCATTTTGTTGAATTGAATGTTTGTATGACGGATCTAATTCAAATGTTTAGAGATTTTGAATTTTTAATTCGGTATCTCTTTTATATTATTTGTTTGATTTCAATTGGTACTTGCTCTCATGTTTACACTTTCAATTTAAAATAGGTTTTCAATTGATATGTATGTTTGGCAGTTTTCAATTCATGTATCCATATAATTTCAAATTTCAAATAGTATCATTTTCTTTAAAAGTTGGTGTCTTCTATCTCCTTTTTTGATGCATGACAAAAAAGGGAAGAAGAATATGTTGAGCTATTTTGTCATAAATTTTTTAACTTAAATCTATTACTCATGTTTTTATGCAATATTTAGTTAGAAAATAGAATATATTACTCTTTGTTGCATGCTTTTTGCGGACGGAGGCATGGGAGGATGGATGGTTGTTTTTATGCATTATTCTAGATTTTCAATTCTATTGATATGCATGTGACTTGCTTATTATTGGTATATCTATATGTCATGTTGAACTTGATTTTCATAAGTATAAATTTAGGGGGAGATTTTTAAGCTCTTCATATTTTTGTGTAAATAACTCATGTATTTTGTCATCATCAAAAGGGAGAGATTGTTGGCCCCAGGGTACAACACTACTTATATTTTGATGAATCCAAAATTTATATAGTTGTGAGATACTAATCAAGTTCAAGTGTTATGAGTTTACAGGTTCAAGAATTAAGATCTTGTTATATTCTTCCTCAAAAGAAAGGTATTGAAGTGTTCAAGTTGATTCAAGTATGGGATTTAAGCTTAGAAGATCAAAGCGTGAATTTTAGGAAGCCCACTAAAAAAGGCTTGAAGATTATGCAACCCTTATAAAAAATTAGAATGTTTAAAAGAGTGTTTATTGATTCTCAAGAAGTCTCACACACACAAAAAGATTTTCAAAAGTGACTAGTTTTCCAACTTGTTTATCTATACATGTTTTCAATCCATTTTTTTTACCGTGATTTTTATCCATATGTGTCGACATGTTTTTTATTGTTTAAATGATTAATAAAACTTTTCTAATATATATTTATTATTTCAAAAATCATATAGCATATTTTAAATCAAATTTTAGGATTTTTGGTTTTGCCCCGTCGACTGTCTGAGTGTGCAGTGAGTTCTGCACAGATCTCGGTCGATCAAATGTACGCACAGATACTATGTATCTGTGCACAGAGAATCGGCCAGCCGCCCAATCTACCAACACTCTTGAACTCATGTAGTCGTTGGGGTCATTTTAGCTCAGCCCCAATGTCACAGTTTTTGTATTGGCTTCAGGTCCACCGCCCGATCGACTGCTGGCAATGACTATTTTGATTAGCCATGGCCGGTCGTTCGTCCGGTCGACAACCAGAGAGCCAGATTGGGTAAAACGTCTAGTTTTCAATTTAAACCAGTTTTGTCTTTTTCCTAACAGGCATTTTTCACTTCATTAGGATTTAACAACTGTTTTATGTTCAAATTAATTTTCTAATGATTTTACCTATTGCCTACATGTAAAAGTCATTTGAGAGAGTTTCACATCAATTTTTTATAAAGAGAAATCTAGAAAATTCAAGACAAAGTTTTGAAAATTTTCAAGTTTCAAAAGCTTTCATTCCAATTGTTTTTTTGAAGTTTTAAGCTCTCAAGTTCATTCTTTTCAACTGATCTTTCTCTCACACAAACTTCTTGAGTCTCAAATTTCATCTCTAAAGGAAGTTGTAAAAAGAGAATTTGTGATCTTTATAATCACTAAGTGACTGTATTCTTCAATGGCCTTGTGCTCACCTCTTGTGTAGAGATTTAAAGATTGGGTTGGACCTCCAAGTGTCATGCCCCTCTTCCCAAAATACGCTGAAGCGGAGACGCGACGAAGGTCAGCGACGTATATACGTAAGGAAATACCCCACGCATACACGCTAAGCCTAAAGTAACCTGAAAAAAAAAAAAAATTTACTACGATAAATCATTACTACGAAATATCACTGCAATATGACATATAAATATCCAGCAAAATGATAACAGATGAATAAAGGAAAGAAAATGGAAACTGGATGCGATAAATATAGAATCAGGAATAACATGAAAAATAGCAAAAATGCCTATAATCAAGAAAAAAGAGACTCCGGCTTCTCGTAACGCGTACGAGCTCAATGAAACCTGAACAATATAAGAAAATGTCCAATACCGTGAACGTGCGAATCCAGGGTCGTCAGAAGCGACCTAATGAGTGTGTGTGTGTAAAGAGAAATGCTCGTGCATGAAAAGTAATATAAGCAATAACAACATGATAACTTAAATAAAAGATAACAAGATAACCAATATAAAGAATAAAGTCATGAACGATATATAAATGACATCATGATAAAAAGGAAACCACTCATGCCAATATGTCACTAGTCTGGTGTACAATCCTATATCATCATAGTTTATACATGTATATACGGTCAGGTGATCACGGTTAGTCACAATACATTAACAGTTTATCATTATTAATTATGTCAGCGAACACAATTGCCGCATGTAATAGACGCATCCCATACTACGCCTACCACACATGCCAATCGAGGTCCTCAGTTATTGAAACTGATCGGTTGGAGACATTGTCAGTGTTTTAGGTGGGTCCGGTGCATACCCGGGACCACGGCCCAGACTCCTGGCGCTGAAGCAGGACCTACCGCAAGGTAGTCAGGAACATGTATAACAAGAACAGGTACATGCATAACATGTATAACAGGAACAGGATGGGGTGCCAGTCACCCCACGGAAACCCTACAGTAGAACCCTCTTTCGGCTACACAACTTAAATCCTAGGTCCACCCAAAATACAGATGCTGTCTCCTCCATCAATCTCCCCAATCCCAGTATAAGTTATTTAATATCATGTTATTAGTTTATCAAGATTACTTACTGTGCATGTTACTTGAATCACTGGGATAACTCGGGAGTAGTCACGGTAACAATATCAACATGTAATCAGGATACCGGTATAACAGGAATATATAATATCAATGAACAGGATACCGGTATAACAGGAATATGTAACAAGTATAACATGAGGGTGTTGTTACCGTGTAACAATATTTTCCCAGCAATTAAGTAACATGGACAATAGTATCAGGTAGATATCATGTGTAAACAATCAAGTTTCTCATGTAAATCAAGATATTCAGGATGAGTAATAACCAAATACATGAATATCAAATCTAATAACTAATACCAATTTTATCAACTTTAAGATCGAGCTGAGTCAAGTCACAGTCTAAGGAGTATCAAAACTAGATCTAAGGAAACAACGATAAACTACCAATGAAATGGCACAGATACAAGCTCCTTGAAAGGGAACACCTAGAGGGGGGGTTGAATAGGTGTTAGTGCTAATCTAAAACTAAATGCAAAACTACGTGCGCTAAATGCGGAAGCTAATGCAAATTTTGCAACACACTTAGTACAATCAACAAGTGTAGCCGAATTCCCCGTGAAGGGCTCTGGACTAACTCCTCTTGATTCCCCTTGAATGGGTTGAGGTGCTATGTGAAGCTCTTGTTGATTAGGTACAAGTGAGGCACACACAAACAACCAAGCATATACAAGATATAGCAATGTGGATTATGCAAGGCACAACACAAGCAAATAGATATGATATGACAATATGAATTATGCTCAACACAAGCAATATATGATATGAATGAGGTATGATGCTTTGCACAAATAAATGAGAGAGAGAGTTGAGAGATATTGGATCAAACGCAAACACATGGATATGTTTCGAGGTTCGAGCCCCTAGCTCTACATCCCCGCCTACACCACCGTGTAGGATTTCCAATCCACTATAGGAGTACCGAACTCCTCTCTCAATCCTTACAAAGCCACGAGGCTATACAACCACAATCCACCTCTACCGAAGAGGGATAAGGCCCGTAGCCCAACAAAACACAATCACCTCTACCGAAGAGGGATCCCACCACAATACCACTCCGATCAACCTCTACCAAAGAGAGATACAACAAAAGCAAGGAGGGTTTACAATTTAGAGGCTTAACCTCAAACACTTCTCTTTTTCTCTCTTTTCCACAAAACAAATAATCCTAATAGATTAGGATAGAAGATAGCTCAAGTGTGGAAAACAAGGTGTTTGGAAAACAAGCAACAAAGAAAAAACACTTGGGAAAATTCTTGCAAAAGATATAGAATGAAAATCAAGACAAATCTCCCAAAATCCTCTTTTCTTTGATTTTTCCAAAAACCTAAAACAATAAAGATTGAAAGATTAAAGCCCCAAATACTTTTGAAAACTCTTTAAAAACACTTAAGAAGGTCTGGAATTTTTGCCCTTAAAAACTTCTCCAAAAACTATGAAGAGATGGGGTATATATAGCCCCAATACAAAACTAGCCGTTAGAGCTGAGCTGGCAGCTCTGACAGGCAACGGTCGACCGGCCCGGTCGACCGAAACAAACAGAGAGCACTGTAAGTGCTCCGGTCGACCGGCGCGGTCGACCGTCCCAGTGCCTCAAACGTGCACAGAATTGTGCACGTCGGTCGACCGGCCCGGTCGACCGACCTCAGCCTTAGTCGACTAGTCAGGCTACTAGTCGACTTGGTTGAAGCCTGGAACAAAAACTGGGTCAGAAAAACTGGGAAAATATTTTTCTAAAAATCTTTTAACACTTCTAAAAATCACCAAAAATAGTTTTATCATTTTATATGGAAACACAAACTTGTGATAAAAATTTCAAGACATATATTAATCATATCAATTCATTTTGAGTCTTGCAAATTTTATCAAAAACAAAACTTGTATTTTTATCAAACTTGATTTTTCAATACATGAATAGGAATATCAAAATAAGTTTGCTTAGCAAGTTAAACCATGTATGTATATCTAGAATACATCTAATATACATAGAAATAAAGTAAACTTGTTTTGATCTACTATTCATGAAAACCAAATCCAAAACATGAAAACGTGTGTGTTTGTGCACTTGAGCATATCAACTATACTAAACTTTATAAATGGATCTAAAAACACACTATCTAAACTATGGATACTTAAGTCTTCTTGACGATCTTCATCTTCAAGTAGACTTGCTCCAAAACTCCATCCATGGGCTAGGCAATGTGTGATCTTGAAGTTTCGGCCCTGGAATCATCATGAAAAGCTTCTAAATACCTTGTTGAAGCTAATCACCAACTAATATCTTGGTTAATGATCTGAAACTTAAACAACACAAGATTATTAGTAAACATAACTACATGAGTTAATCATCATCAAAACTAGAGCGGAAGGCCTTTGGGCCAACAATCTCCCCCTTTTTGATGATGACAAAACTCATGGAGTTATATATGCATGGATTAAAGTTAAGCTTCAAAGAAGCTCCCCCTTAACTCATGCATAGACATAAATAATAAGATATGGAAATGAAACACATGAATATGTATGCAAGAATGGAGATAAAACATGCAACAAGCATAAATCAAAATCTTTTTCTCCTATTTGCAATACAAAAACATATATGCATAAATAACAAGGAAGACAAATACTTCTCCCCCTTAAGCAATGAAAAACATGCATATAAACTCAAATACTTCTCCCCTTTTGTCAATCATCAACAAAGGGTTTAAAGTAAAATCAAATCAAACAAATTTTTTCCCACTTTTGTCAAACAAAAAGATCAAGAAGGGGTTAAACAATCCAAACAATAAAATGAGGGGTAAAAATCTTTCTCCCTTTTTAAGTCAATCAAAACAAAACAAATCAAACAAAAACAAACAAAAAGCAAAGAAATAAAAAAAAATCAAAAAAGCAACAAAACAAAAAAAAAATTGAAAAAAAAAAGTATAGAATATGACTATCAACATGATATCAATAGATAAATATGTCAATGAAGCATCTGATATCAATTGAAAATAAACAAGATCAATAGATGTTATATGCTATATACATTCATGAAGAGGAAGACGCTAAGTTAGCTTCCTACACATATGCATTACATGAAGGAGGGATGTTAAGCCCTAATTCACATAACACTCACTATGTAATGCATATGAGGAGATGTGAAGCTCCCCCTACACACGTGTACCACATAACGAAGAGATGTTAAGCTCTTCAATACAAGATACACTCATCATGAATCTATATGCATATAGTCAAAACAAATCAAAACTTTTGTATTTTTCTTAAAAAAAATTTTAGATACCAATTTTAAGCAAAAACACATGAAACATCTTAATATCAATTGAAACTAAACATAATAAATTTTGAATGTCTAAACAAATTTTGATACCAATTGTAAATAATTTTCATATTAAACATATGATACCAATAAGAAATTTTTCAATCATAAAGTAAGGGAGTGGGAAACAAATACCAATTGAAGAATCACCAATTGAAAGACAAAATTAAATTTTCTCCCCCTTTATGAAATACCAACTAAAAAGATGCATGGGCTTGATACCAATTTAATAGTAATCAATTGAAACAAAATTGAAGCTCAAGCACTAGCATAAACAAGATTTTGTGAAAAATTTATATCTTAAGCACAAATAAAATGTGTATGAAATAGAATGAGTACCAATCACCAATAGATGATACCAATTGAAAAAGTTCAATGATACCAATTGACATAGCAATAAGTTCAAGTGTATACATCATATTACAATACCTCCCAATCAAGGTTCAAGTTTTAAATGATTTTCATTTTAAAGCGTACAAGACCATGATCTCCATCCATCCGCCCATGGAAGGTAGGGGTTTCAAAAATAGATTTGAAAATAAGCTTTGTTTGAAAATCACTACCATAGTGAAGAATACCGCAACTAGTTAAATGGAAAATCTTTTAAACTAGTACGAAATCCTTCAAGTAAGGAATAAAACAAAATTGTTTTTCATGAAACATGAAATCCACATGATATCAAACACTCAAGTCAATTTAGCATAATTTTGACTCATGAAAACAAAACATGAGCAATAAATGTGAGTGTACAAATAAAGTGTGAATATCATAATCACGAAAATATTCAATTAGGCTCAATTATTCCTTAAACATTGAAAACACAAAAATCATCAAAACTTATTTAATCTTCATGGCATATGTATGTCAAGTACAAATTAAAATATACATACATATCCAAAACACAACGAGTCCACAAAATATATGCATTAAGGCACGTGGCTCAAAAGGATAAACATGTATATCTAATAGTTTGGACAAGATAGACATATACATGAAGTTAAACAATAAACACAAAATCAAACTAAATCTTCACCAAAACAGATTTCATTTCATGGTATATGTATGAATTGTCAACACAATAAGTATACATACATATCCCTAAACACAATTGAGTCCATATATAGATTTGCATGAAAGGCAAATGACTCAAGGGATATACATGTATATCTTAAAGTTTGGCAATACAAGCATATACATGAAGTGAAAAACTCATAAAACAAATCCAAAAATGGAATACAAGTTAGAAATGTATGAATCATCAAAACTAGACTATACTAGCACATTTAATGGGTTCAAATAAGCATTCAACTCAAACATATATAGATTTATTTGTGACCCACCATGTGCACAAGTATATAACTAGTCTTAATGAAAACTAACATCTAAACATGTAATCTTAACAAGAAGCATCAAAACACAATATAGAAATCATCATGATAAAACTAAAAAACATGATTATTATGTAAATTCACATGTATTAGATTCATGATGTACATTATAGTTTAAACAAAAGTGAGAACACTAAGAATGGGTTCATACAAGCATGTGTGTCTCAAATACTATATATGTATGTCAAGGATCTAATAATCATGGCATTTACACACTAATCCATAGACAATGAAAGCATGCTATAAAACATCAATATGAAAGCATGTAAAGAATAATAAGGAGTTAAGAATTGTTACCAAAACCTAGAATGCAACTCTCCTTGTCTCCAAAATATGGTGGTCATCTCCACCAAATCTTCCCTTGAAAGTGATGCATCCAATTGATTTCCTTTAAGTCCGGAACGCATCCACTCCAAGGTGTCATCACTCTCACGTCATGTGAGAGCCCACACCTACATCAAAAATAATAGGAGGGGTGGTCTTTGGTACCCATATCTTCTTGGGTCCATGGGGGTTAGTCCCTTCTCTAACCCAAACAAACTTCTTTGCTAAATTAGGAGTATGTAATCTATCTAACAAAATTTAGCAAGATGGCCTTTTCGGCCACAATGTGTACATGTGTACACATGAGCATACATGTGTTGATGGTGTCCGTGTGGAGCATGTGTATGCCGTGGAGGGTGTGCATGCATAAAAGTTGGAACTTGTTTCTTACGAACCAAGGTTTCCAAGTGTGTATGGTTCTTAGCACATTGGCTCATAGTGGAGCCCAAACAATCTACTCTCTTCTTTAACATACAAATATCATCATTAATCTTAGAAGAAGAGGTACATGCATTAGGTAGACTAGATGAAGAAGCTACACTAGCATGGCAAACATGTGCATCAATTTTATTTTGCAAAACTTCATTTTCTTTAAACAAATTTCTAAATCCTTTGAAATAGAATCAATTTTTATTTTCAAAGAATTATTTTCTTTTACAACAAAATCAACTTTAGAAGATAAATTTTCATTTTTCTTCAAAATAGCATGGCAATCATTTTTAGTTTTTAAAAAATCATTTTCTTTTAGTGCAAGGTCTAATTTAGATCTTAATGAATCTCTTTCATTATAGACCTCAACCTTCTCTTGCAAAACACAAACAAATCTAGAATGCAAACTCTTATTTTCATTTTCAATTTCTAGACTTTTCTTTTTCAACAAATTATATTTTTCATTAATTTTTCACATACAATAGAAAGTTCTTCATTCAAAGAATGAGGATCAACAAAATCATTTGAAGAACTAGCACAATCATCATTATCTAAGTGGGGTTCCGAATGTACCTCAAGGGAGTCATTCCCTTGGACCATGAAGTATTGTGACTCGGACTCTCCACTAGATTCCTCTTCTTGAATTTGCACTTGAAGCTCGGAGGTGGTGGTTGTTGTCAACAAATTCCACACGGCAAAGGCGGAATCAAAGTTAGAAACACGTAAAAGATAATCTTTAGATAATGTGCTTCTAATGGCCTCTAGGGCATGTGCATTGGCCCCTATATGATTGCGATCACTAAGGAAGGATTCATTGGTAATAGCAAGATAAACTTTATGACCTAGGTTTGTAAATAAACGGTCATCCTAATCTTCCAAACATGAATGTTGGAAGGGTCATACATAGGAGGGGTCATGAAAGCCATGGTAAACTATATGTGTGCAAACAAGCAAATGCAAACAATAGATTAGCAAACAAATGGATCTCACTCCTAGGATGTTAAGCCTAAGTATCAGGAGCACTAGCTCTGATACCAATTGAAAGGGAACACCTAGAGGGGGGGGTGAATAGGTGTTAGTGCTAATCTAAAACTAAATGCAAAACTAAGTGCGCTAAATGCGGAAGCTAATGCAAATTTTGTAACACACTTAGTACAATCAACAAGTGTAGCCGAATTCCCCGTGAAGGGCTCTGGACTAACTCCTCTTGATTCCCTTGAATGGGTTGAGGTGCTATGTGAAGCTCTTGTTGATTAGGTACAAGTGAGGCACACACAAACAACCAAGCATATACAAGATATAGCAATGTGAATTATGCAAGGCACAACACAAGCAAATAGATATGATATGACAATATGAATTATGCTCAACACAAGCAATATATGATATGAATGAGGTATGATGCTTTGCACAAATAAATGAGAGAGAGAGTTGAGAGATATTGGATCAAACGCAAACACACAGATATGTTTCGAGGTTCGAGCCCCTAGCTCTACATCCCCGCCTACACCACCGTGTAGGATTTTCAATCCACTATAGGAGTACCGAACTCCTCTCTCAATCCTTACAAAGCCACCGAGGCTATACAACCACAATCCACCTCTACCGAAGAGGGATAAGGCCCGTAGCCAAAACAAACACAATCACCTCTACCGAAGAGGGATCCCACCACAATACCACTCCGATCAACCTCTACCAAAGAGGGATACAACAAAAGCAAGGAGGGTTTACAATTTAGAGGCTTAACCTCAAACACTTCTCTTTTTCTCTCTTTTCCACAAAACAAATAATCCTAATAGATTAGGATAGAAGATAGCTCAAGTGTGGAAAACAAGGTGTTTGGAAAACAAGCAACAAAGAAAAAACACTTGGGAAAATTCTTGCAAAAGATATAGAATGAAAATCAAGACAAATCTCCCAAAATCCTCTTTTCTTTGATTTTTCCAAAAACCTAAAACAATAAAGATTGAAAGATTAAAGCCCCAAATACTTTTGAAAACTCTTTAAAAACACTTAAGAAGGTCTGGAATTTTTGCCCTTAAAAACTTCTCCAAAAACTATGAAGAGATGGGGTATATATAGCCCCAATACAAAACTAGCCGTTAGAGCTGAGCTGGCAGCTCTGACAGGCAACGGTCGACCGGCCCAGTCGACCACCAACGGTCAGAAATATGACCGTTGGGCAACTGCAGTCGACCGGCCCGGTCGACCGAAACAAACAGAGAGCACTGTAAGTGCTCCGGTCGACCGGCGCGGTCGACCGTCCCAGTGCCTCAAAACGTGCACAGAATTGTGCACGTCGGTCGACCGGCCCGGTCGACCGACCTCAGCCTTAGTCGACTAGTCAGGCTACTAGTCGACTTGGTTGAAGCCTGGAACAAAAACTGGGTCAGAAAAACTGGGAAAATATTTTTCTAAAAATCTTTTAACACT
Source organism: Agave tequilana (assembly GCA_038442645.1). Classification (NCBI taxonomy): domain Eukaryota; kingdom Viridiplantae; phylum Streptophyta; class Magnoliopsida; order Asparagales; family Asparagaceae; genus Agave; species Agave tequilana. The sequence continues at coordinate 13,787 of JAVJIF010029233.1, read as the reverse complement.
TCTAAAAATCACCAAAAATAGTTTTATCATTTTATATGGAAACACAAACTTGTGATAAAAATTTCAAGACATATATTAATCATATCATTCATTTTTGAGTCTTGCAAATTTTATCAAAAACAAACTTGTATTTTTATCAAACTTGATTTTTCAATACATGAATAGGAATATCAAAATAAGTTTGCTTAGCAAGTTAAACCATGTATGTATATCTAGAATACATCTAATATACATAGAAATAAAGTAAACTTGTTTTGATCTACTATCCATGAAAACCAAATCCAAAACATGAAAACGTGTGTGTTTGTGCACTTGAGCATATCAACTATACTAAACTTTACAAATGGATCTAAAAACACACTATCTAAACTATAGATACCTAAGTCTTCTTGACGATCTTCATCTTCAAGTAGATTTGCTCCAAAACTTCATCCATGGGCTAGGCAATGTGTGATCTTGAAGCTTTGGCCCTGAAATCATCATGAAAAGCTTCTAAACACCTTGTTGAAGCTAATCACCAACTAATATCTTGGTTAATGATCTGAAACTTAAACAACACAAGATTATTAGTAAACATAACTACATGAGTTAATCATCATCAAAACTAGAGCGGAAGGCCTTTGGGCCAACACTCCTGTCAACTAGGTAAATAAAGTGAATAATCATGAATGTCTCATATCCATCAGCCCTAAAATACAATACTAACTAATCTATCAACCAATAGTCTCTATACAATCATCGTGAACAGCAAGTATCAATTCGATCGAGTAATCTGGTACAACAAACCACTGCCTCAATATATTAATAATCAGTAATCAGTCTCTCCTTATCAATCTACTCTGATCCTCAAGTTATCGATATATACATCCTCTGAATCATCGATATATCCAAACCTCAATAACTGAAATACTACATGTCCTGATACATCTAATCAAATCTCCACACTCCAATCCGATCAAAAATCATCACATACTCTCACTTTTATTAAGGTCAAACATAAGATCATAAAAGTCGGTAACATATCAGATATATATCTAAGATCTATCAGGTCAGGTCAATTCAATCAATACCTATTCCTCAAAACCAGACCCATCCAACTATAGCCAAGATCATAACTAAAGGGTAAAGTCCTCAATCCATAAGAAATCTAGAAATAATCAGAACCATAATTAGTCGACTAGGGTAGGAAGCAAGTCGACTAGTATACCTGCCTGTGTGCATGATCAATGCTTTATAACAATTTCCTAAAATATACGATAATGGTAGATATTACACTCGTTATCATTAAGATATGCCACCAAACAATATGACTGAAAATCACTTCACATAGTATAGTTCTCTAACATCTTTTAATGATCCATCAACCTCAAAATCAGCATGTATGTTCATTCTAAGATTTATCACAGCTATATCAGTAACAAGGTCAAGTCTGGTCTACGGTATATCAACACTAGACCTAAGCAACAACAGGGATCACCAACACATGAAATGATACCAATACAAGCTTATATCAACTACACAAATAAGGTGAACGACCACTAATATCACATAAAGTGATACAAGTGATAATACTAGTAAAATATCTCAAACGACCACTTGAATGATAAAAATAAAACACAAGTATTTATTGACAATGGTAAATAAGAAAAAAGACAAAAAGAAACACTCACTAGAACTCGATCCCAAGTCCAGAGCTGAAATCATATGGCCCCGATAAATCTACATAAATTATTTCAATAGAAATTGTTAGATTTTTAAAAGAATATTTTAAAGAGTTTAAATCTTGATTAATTAGTTTGAGAGCTAGAGATATGATTCTTTAGGTTTAGTGAATTTAGTTGGTTTAATTTAAATCAGTTTCTAATTTTTTTGTTAGATTTTTAAAAGCTTTAAATCATAAAAATACTCAACGGGTCTAGATTTACCATTAAGGAATATGGTTTTAAAGTGGGTGATTTTATGTTACTATTAGATTAAGATTTTTATCATAGAAAGTAGAAGTATTATAAATTATTATTTATATTTTTCTCAATTTTTTTGATATTTTTAATAAAATATTTTAATATGTACATTTACCTTTCTTTCTTTTTTTTCTTTTTTTTCTTTTAACATATTTCGCTAGACCCAGACCCAGCCCAGGTCCAGACCGGACCAGGCCAGGCCGAGGCCTGGTCGGCATTTTACTTTTTTTCTTTTTTTTTTAAAAAAGAGGGCCCAAGGGCCTGTGCAGTCCAGCCCGGCCAGACCCGGGCGAGGCGAGTCTGGTCCGGCTGTGAAGTTATTTTTTTTTTTAAGCACAGGCCAGGCCTGTGCTGACAGGTCCAGGCCCAACCAGGGCCTGCCGAGGCCAGGCAAACCGGGCCAGGCTTGGCCTGGGCTCGGTTCGGTCATGCCCAGGCCGGCTACTCTCAGCCTGGCCGAGAGCAGAGGCCAGTCTTCTTCTTCTTTTTTTTTTGTTTTGTCTTGTTTTGTTTTGTTTTGTTTGTTTGTTTGTTTTTTTTGATGATGAAAAAATTCTTAAAAAGGGTAGATCTAAGCATGGTACTCTAATTTAATTATAATTTTTAATTCATACAAATTTATCCTATTTATTATTATTGGATGGATTTTCAGTTTCATAAAAGGGGATTTTTAAATCATGATATGTTATCAAATTCTAATTCATATAAATTGATTTAAATTTAGGGGAGATCTAAGTTTCGTAACAAAATAGAATCTTAATCATGCTATTTTAATTAAATATTTGAATTCATAAAAATTAAATTTTTACTTACTTGAGTTGTTCCTTCTTGCTTTCTCCTTAATCCCTGTACCTCGAAGCCGTTTTGTTCATGATCCACTTGAGGAGAGAGAAGGGAAAGATGAAAGTGTGAAGATTTTAGATTAGGGTTTTCTCTTGAGGTAGAAGAGAAAGAAGGGTTTGGGTCCTTATATAGGATATAAGAGATTTTAGAAACATGAAATCTAATTAGGTTTAAATTACTTAATTTAGTAGTTAGGATTTAGATTAGGATTAGGATTGGGTTTTGGGTTAATGGGTAAGGATCTCACGGTAATGGGTTATAGGTTATTGGGTTTTAGTTAAGAGAAATAAGTAATATGAAGAATAAGAAAAAATAGATAGTGGGCTTATGGGCTTAGTTTTTGGGCTTAAAAAAATAGAAAAAAATGAAAATAAGGAAGTGGCCTTGGCTCATGTGGGCTTAGCATAAAAAGGAGAAGAAAACAAAAGGAAAAGGAGAATGGGCTAAGCTTATTGGGCTTGAATGAAAATAATAATACTACCCATATAATTTAAAATAACTAAATATAAGCAATAAGAGTTTACGAGTCATAAACAATAATAATACTAATAATGATAATCAATCAAGTTAATTAATAATAATAAGATAATAGGTAGAATTTAGGTAAATATTTAAAAATAATTATATGGTATTATTAAATAGGGGATATTACATTCTACCCACCTTAACAAAAATTTTGTCCTCGAAATTTCAATAAAGCGGGGAATAATAGAAAATCAGATCAAGGGAGAAAATAAACAAGCTTTCACGTCGCTTCCGAACACATCATGGATCCGCTACGCTTCCGCTGCGCGCTCTTATCTTTATTACCGGCTTTAGAATGGAGTGACCCATTCCAAGAGACAAAGTCAAGAAATAAAATCGGAAAGAAGAATAAGAATCAAGATGGAGTCAAGATTACTCTAGAAAAAGAGTTAGAATTAGGGATATCAAAAAATTCAAGAGATGAATTCCAAAAAAGAGAACGATCAATTCCAAATGGAGTCAATATCATCGTATGGATAGTATATGTATATAGTAGTGTAACTATAACTTGTTTCAAGTTACCAGTAAGATTTAGGTTCTCTTTTTATGTTGAACCTGGCTCTGATACCAAGAAAACCCTGTCACGCCCCGCTTCCCAAAATACGCTGAAGCGGAGACGCGACGAAGGTCGGCGACGTATATACGCGAGGAAATACCCCACGCATACACGTTACGCCTAAAGTAACCTGAACAAGGAAAAACTTTACTACGATAAATCAATATCACTGCAATATGACATATAAATATCCAGCACAATGATAACAGATGAATAAAGAAAGAAATGGCAACTGGATGCAATAAAGATAGAATCAGAAAATAACATGAATAAAATAGCAAGAATACCTATAAGCAAGAAAAGAGAGACTCCAGCTTCTCGTAACGCGTACGAGCTCAATGAAACCTGAACAATATAAGAAAATGTCCAATACCGTGGACGTGCGAATCCGGGTCGTCAGAAGCGACCTAATGAGTGTGTGTAAAGAGGAATGCTCGTGCATGAAAAGTAATGTAAGCAATAACAACATGATAACTGAAATAAAAGATAACAAGATAACCATTATAAAGAATAAAGTCATGAACGATATATAAATGACATCATGATAAAAAGGAAACCACTCATGCCAATATGTGTAACCTAGCATATGTCACTAGTCTGGTGTACAATCCTATATCTATCATAGTTTATACATGTATATACAGTCGGGTGATCACGGTTAGTCACAATACATTAACAGTTTATCATTATTAATTATGTCAGCGAACACCAATTCCACATGTACTAGACGCATCCCATACTACGCCTACCACACATACCAATCGAGATCCTCAGTTATTGAAACTGATCAGTTGAGACATTGTCTGTGTTTTAGGTGGGTCCCGTGCATACCTAGGACCACGGCCCAGACTCCTGGCGCTGAACCAGGACCTACCGCAAGGTAGTCAGGAACATGTATAACAAGAACAGGTACATGTATAACATGTATAATAGGAACAGGACGGGGTGCCAGTCACCCCACGGGAACCCTGCAGTGGAACCCTCTTTCGGCTGCGCAACCTAAATTCTAGGTCCACCCAAAATACAGACGCTGTCTCCTCCATCAATCTCCCCAATCCCAGTGTAAGTTGTTTAATATCATGTTATTAGTTTATCAAGATTACTTACTGTGCATGTTACTTGAATCATTGGGATAACTCGGGAGTAGTCACGGTAACAATATCAACATGTAATCAGGATACCGGTATAACAGGAATATATAATATCAATGAACAGGATACTGGTATTACAGGAATATGTAACAAGTATAACATGAGGGTGTTGTTACCGTGTAACAATATTTTCCCAGCAATTAAGTAACATGGACAATAGTATTAGGTAGATATCATGTATAAACAATCAAGTTTCTCATGTAAATCAAGATATTCAGGACGAGTAATAACCAAATACATGAATATCAAATCCAATAATTAATAACAATTTTATCAACCTCAAGATCGAGTTGAGTCAAGTCACAGTCTAAGGGGTATCAAAACTAGACCTAAACCAATAACGATAAACTACCAATGAAATGTTGGCCCAGAGGCCTTCCACTCTAGTTTTGATGATGATTAACTCATGTAGTTATAGTTTACTAATAATCTTGTGATGTGTAGTTTCAGATACTTAACCAAGATATTAGTAGGTGATTAGCTTCAATAAAGGTGTTTTGGAGTTTTCACATTGTAATTAAAGAGCTCGAGCGTTAAGTTCATATCTAGCACTCGGTTGGAGTCAAGCTCGGTGGATCACGTTTGGATCGAGTCGACTTGGAGACGGAGCTCTACAAGAAGACTTCGGTACAGTGTTTAGTTTATAGTTGTTTAGATCCATTGTAAAGTTAGATAGTGTGATATGCTCAAGTTCACAACACACACACTTATTTAAAGTTTCATGTTTTGGTTTTCGATTTTTAGTTTAACCGATCTTGGTTTTCATGAATAGATAGAATCAACAAGTTTATATGGTTTAATGTATATTAGATTTGTTCTATATACATGTATGTTTCAACTATTTAAACAAACTTAGTTTGATAGTCTATTTCATGAGTTTGGAGTTTTGGTATTTTAACAAACTTATTTTTGGATTTATTATCAAAAATATTGATATATATCTTTATATGTATATTGGATTATATCCATATATACTATATGCCTCAAAGTTGTTTCAATATCATGTTTTTTATTTGGATGTGTTTTGGACAAAACGATTTTCCATTTGAAAAATCTAAGTTTTGAAAATACGGTTTTTGGTTTTCGGCATAATTTCTAAGTTACAAAAATAGTTCAAAATATTTGTAACATGGTTTGATTTTACTCAAACATGTTTGTATATCAAAGTATTATACTGAAACTATTTTTGTGGATTTTTAGAAATTTTATGAGATTTATTTGATAAATAAAAACCCAAGTTTTAAATCCCTTAGCCAGTTCTGCCAGGCTCTGGCGGTCGACAGGACCGGTCGACCGACGTGCACAAGGACGTGCACGCAGGCCAGCTCCTTGGGCCGGTCGACCAAGCGGTCGACCGACTGAAGGCAACCTACTCTCGGGTCGACCGGGCAGTCGACCGGCCAGAGAACCATTGCTCTCCAGTTCTGGGCGCGGTCGACTGGGCGGTCGACCGACAGGCTCAATGGTCACTTTTTTGACCGTTGGCCGGTCGACCGGAAGGCCAATTTGGGCCTTGTCAGCTGCCAACGGGCAGATTTTGTAATGGGCTATATATACCCCATTTGAAGTGGGTTTTGGATAAGATTTTCAAGAGCAAAATTTCTCCTATTTACAAGTGTTTTATACAAGTTTTTAAAAGTGTTTTTAGAGCCAAAAGGATTCATCTTTATTTGTTTTAAAGGGTTGGAAAAATCAAAGAAAAATTGGATATTTGGGATATTGCTTTTGAACTTTATTTCAAACTTATTCTAGTTGTTTTCCCAAGTATTTTTCTTTGTGTTTTATTTCCAAACTCTTTATTTTCCACACTTGAGCTTATCTACTATCCTATCTATTAGGATCTTTATTTTGTGGGAAAAATTAGTTTGTGGTCATGGAAACCACCAAGTTGTAAACTTCCTTCATTGTGATAGGAGATTGATTTGGTATCCCTCTATTGTGAGGTGATTGTGGAAGTTGTGGTTGGCTCCCTCTAGTGAGAGGTGGAGATTGTGTTTAGCTCCCTCTAGTGAGAGGTGGAGTTTGTGTTGGAATCCCTCAAGTGTGAGGTGATTGATTTGTGTTGGCTAAGTGCCTACCCCTCTTGTGTGAGGTGGTTTTTGTGTTGGTTGTGCATTGCCTCTAGTGAGAGGTTGTATTGATTGAGAAAGGAGTTGTATACTCCCTGTTATTGTATTGCCCCAAATCCTCAGTGGAGGTTCCATGTGTGGGAGTCCTGTGTGGACAAGTTAGTGGAAATCCTTCTGTGTGAAGCCGAGGACGTAGAGCTGTGTGCTCGAACCTCGAAACAAATCTCGGTGTTTGCGTTTGATCCATTGACTCTAACTCTTTCTCTCTCTTTTATATTGTACCTTGCATCATTTCATATTGCTCATTCATATATTATATGCTTGGCTTGTTTGTGTGTGCCTCACTTGTGTTTAACCACGAGAGCTTCATATAGCACCTCAACTCTTATTCATAGGAATCAAGAGGAGTTAGTCCAGAGCCCTTCACCGGGAACTTGGCTACACTCGTTGGTTACATTAAGTGTGTTGCCAATTAAGTTTTTAATTTCCGCATTTTGTTCATTAGATTAGCCGTACACCTATTCACCCCCCTCTAGGTGTACTTACAACTGGTATCAGAGCCTACGCTCCTGATATTAGGTTCAACCACCTAGGAGTATGATCTTGGTTTGCTAATCTATATTTACATTTGCACACTTATATTGTTTACACACACTCATGAATTGCTTGACACCTCCCATGTTTGATGTTTCCAACATTGACATGTGGAAATTTAGAATGAGTATGTACCTAAAAACCCTAAGCTTGCATATTTTCCTTGCCGCTACCAAGAAATCCTATCTTGATAATAGCAAGCATATAGAGGCCAATGCACAAGCCCTTGAGGCACTTAGAAGCACGCTTAATAAAGAATATTTGTGTTTAGTTTCTAACTGTGATTCCGCCTTTGCAGTGTGGAACACGTTGACCTCCTCCAAGCTTCAATTGCCATTCAAATGGAGAAGGAATCTAGTGGAGAATCCGAGAAACAATGCTACATGATCCAAGGGAATGACTCCCTTGAGGTATATTCGGAATCTCAATTAGATGGTGATGATGCTAGTTCTTCTTGTGATGATTATGTTGATCCAAATGCTTTAAATGAAGAACTATCAATTGTACGTGAAAAATTGTTAGAAAAATATAATCTTTTGAAAAAGAAGAGTTTTGGACTTAACAGAGAAAATAAGAATTTGTGTTCAAAACTAGATTTGATTTTGCAAGAGAAGGAAGAGATTTCAAGTGAACGTGACTCACTTAAATCCCAACTAGATCTTACCCTGAAAGAAAATGAATTTTTGAAAATAAAAATGATTGTAATGATATTTTGAAGAAAAATGAAAACTTGTCTTTAAAATTTGAGTTTACTTTTAAAGAAAATGTCTCTTTAAAAAACAAAATTAATTTGATTTCAAAAGAATTGGAAGATTGTTTAAAGAAGAACATTTCTTTGAAAAATGATTTAGACACTCATGTTTGCCATGCTAGTGTAGCTTCTTCATCTAGCTCATCTATTGCACGCACCTCTTCTAAAATTAAAAATGATATATCTATACTTAAGAAGAGTGTTGATTGTTTGGGCTCCACTTGAGCCATTGTGCTTTGAACCACTCACCGTTGGAATCTATGTTTCGAAAGAAAAAAAGTTTCATCTTTGCATGCACACAAACCACGGTATACACATGCTCCTCACGTACACACTCATAACACGATGTATGCTCATGTGTACACTTGTACACATTGTAGACGTAAGGGCCACCTTACTAAATTTTGCTATGATAAGTTACATGATTCAAATTTAGCAACTAAATTTGTTTGGGTTAGGAAAGAAGCTAACCCCATGGACCCAAAATAGTGTGGGTACCAAAGACCACCCATATTATATTTGATGTAGGTGTGGGCTCTCGCATGACGTGAGAGTAATGGTGCCTTGAGGTGGATGCGTTCCAAGCTTAAAGGGAACTATTTGGATGCATCACTTTCAAGGAAAGTTTGTGTCACGCCCCGCTTCCCAAAATACGTTGGAGCAGAGACGCGACACGAGTCGGCGACGCATATACGCAAAGAAAATACCTCACGTATATGCGCTAAGCCTTAAGTAACCCGAAACAAGCTATAAATTTATACTATAATGAGTCAACGATCACTGCAATAATACATATAAGCATCCACGCATGATATCATATGATTAAAGAACTGGAATAACAAATGAATTTGATATAACGAGAATCAGGAAATAATATGAAGACAAGAAAGATAAGAATACCGGAATCGAATAGGGAGAGGCTCTAACTCTTCGTGAAACGTACCGTCTCCTCGAACACCTGCACAATAGAAACAAAGCGTCCAATATCTGGACGTGCAAATCCAGGGTCATCAGAAAGCGACCTGGTGAGTGTGTGTGTGTAAAGGGGAGAGCTCGTGCATATAAACAATGTGCACAGAATAATAACCAGATAAACTACAGACAGAAGATAACTAAATAACATGATAAATAGATAATTAAATGATAACTACATAACAATATGAATGAAGATAAAAGTCAACTATCACAGTTGTAAACAAGCAACTGATATCTGAAGGTATAACCTAGCATATGTCACTAGTTTGATGTACAATCCTATATCTATCATAGTTTATAAATGTATGTACAGTCAGGTGATCACGGTTAGTTTCAATACATTAACAGTTTATCATTATTAATTATGTCAGCAAACACCAATTTTCACATGTAATACGCATCCCATACTACGCCTACCACACATGCCAATCGAGATCCTCAGTTATTGAAATTGATCGGTTGGAGACATTGTCTGTGTTTTAAGTGGGTCCCGTGCATACCCAGGACCACGGCACAGACTCCTGGCGCTGAACCAGGACCTACCACAAGGTAGTCAGGAACATGTAAACATGAACAGGTACATGTATAACATGTATAACAGGAACAGGACGGGGTGCCAGTCACCCCACGGGAACCCTGCAGTGGAACCCTCTTTCGGCTGCACAACCTAAATCCTAGGTCCACCCAAAATACAGACGCTGTCTCTTCCATCAATCTCCCCAATCCCAGTGTAAGTTGTCTAATATCATGTTATTAGTTTATCAAGATTACTTAATGTGCATGTTACTTGAATCACTGGGATAACTCGATGGTAGTCACGGTAACAATATCAACATGTAATCAGGATACCGGTATAACAGGAATATATAATATCAATGAACAGGATACCGGTATAACAGGAATATGTAACAAGTATAACATGACGGTGTTGTTACCGTGTAACAATATTTTCTCAGCAATTAAGTAACATGGACAATAATATCAGGTAGATATCATGTATAAACAATCAAGTTCCTCATGTAAATTAAGATATTCAGGATGGGTAATGATCTACTGTCATGAATAGAATAATCCGGCAATGTATATAATCAACTCATATCCTCAAAGTCATCGATATATCCATCCTCTAAGTCATCAATAAATCTGATCGATCAATAGCTATCATAAAACTCTGAACATGTAATATAGTCACCGATATATCTGAACCTCAATAATTGAAATAAATACAAGTTCTGATACATCTAATCAAATCCTCATATTTTAATTTGATCTAGATTATCACACACTCTCACTCTATCAAGGTCAATCACAGGATCCCAAAATCAAATAACATATCAAATATATATATCTCTCTAAAATCCACATGGTCAGGTCAACCCAATCAACATCTATTTCACAACCCCTAAGTCAACTCTAAGCTAATTGAGTCTATTTGACAAGTCCAAGATCTCATCTCTTAAATAAGAACCTCCTATTTAATTAATCATCAACATCCAAATTAATCAAGATCATAATTAAAAGTATACATCCTCGATCAACATGGAATCTAGATCACCTCTACATCTAGTGGTCAACATCGATAAAGTCATTACTATATCAGTCAAACTCACCAATGCGATAATCCAAAAATTATAACTCCTAACAGTCTAGAAGTCAGTCTCATCGTATACACTAGAGTCAAGGGTATCATTTTCACAAATGCATCGGTAAAACAGTCTATCAATAAAGCAACATTATGTCTAACACATCCTCAATATCCAAAAGAGTACTAATCGGAATAGTTACCAACAGTTTGTCCAATAAATACTCCGCATAAAATATGAATTTTTAGTCCTCATTCATCAATCAATCAGCCTCAAGATCAATATACTTATATTCTTAGTTTATCACCACTAGATCAGTTACAAGGTCAAGTCTGGTCTAAGGTATATCAATACTAGGCCTAAGACAATAACAGTGATCTACCAACACATGAAATGATACTGATATAAGCTCATATCAACTACACAAATAAGTGGATCAATCAACAACGTCTCATGAAATGATGCAAGTGTTAATACTAGTAAAATATCTCAGACAGTCACATGAAATGATGAAAGTGAAACACAAGTATTTATTGACAATGGTAAATAACGAAAAAAGACAAAAGCAATCACTCACAAAACAAAGAAGTAAAATACTCACAACATGATTAAATAAAATTTAACAAAGAAGTAAAACACTTACAATAAAATTTAATAAAATTAAATAAAGAAGTGACGCTCACATGAAATAATACTGAAACACTCACATGAAATAATATTAATTAGAATTACATAGGAAAAGAAATACTCACAACACAATTAAATAAAATTAAACCAAGAAGTAAAACACTCACCTGAACTCGATCGCAAGTCCAAAGTACTGAAATTCTAGGATCCCGATAAATCTACATAAATTATTTCAATAGAAATTGTTAGATTTTTAAAAAATATTTTTACTTGGGAGTTATAAGGGATTTAATCTTGATTAATTAGTTTAAGGGTTAGAAATATGATTCTTTAGGTTCAGTGAATTTAGTAGGTTTAATTTAAACCAATTTCTAATTTTTTTGTTAGATTTTTATAGGCTTTAAATCATTAAAAATACTTAACGGGTATGAATTTGCTATTAAGGGAAAGGTTTAGAGTGGGTGATTTGATTTAATTTCATGCTGTTATTTGTCTAAAAAAAAAATTTATCATAAAAAAAAGAAGAAGAATTGTAGATCATTGTTTATATTTTTCTCAATTTTTCTCTTATTTTTAACTAATTATTTTAATATAAATACTTCTTTCTTTCTTTCTTTCTTTCTTTCTTTCTTTCTTTCTTCTTTCTTCTTTTCTTTTCTTTCTTCTTTCTTTTCTGTTTTTTTTTTATATGCAAAAGCCTAGGCCAAGTCCCGAACCAGGCTCATCTCAGGCCTAGGCCGGACCAGGCCAAGCCTAGGCCTGGTCTGTAATTCTTATTCTCTTTTTTTCCTCTTTTCTTTTGAGCAGGCCCAAGCACTGTTACAGCCCGGTTCGGCCAGATCCGGGCCAGGCCGGGTTAGGTCCGGCCGGTTTAAAATTTTTTTTTTTAATAATGAGGGAGTGTGCAAAGTGGGCCGGCTCAGCCCACTGTGCACTGTGAATATTCCGCACAGACCCATCTGGGTCTGTGCGGCAGAGGCTCTCGGCCATTGGCCAAGAGCGGCCAAGGAAAAAAAAAATTTATTTTTTTTTTAAATCCTTTGTTAAAAGTTCTGAAAAATATGTAAATCTAAATTATAAGTTGGTATACTTTCACATGAATTTTAGTTGGATTTTAGATTAGGTTTTTGATGTATAAAATATATATTCATGGAGATCACGATATAGACATGATTATTAATAAACAATTTATATCATATAATTATGAAAAACAGATTTACTTTGCTAGATTTTGATTTGCTCAAATTAAGGTTTTGTGGAGTATTAAAATAATGATTATACAAAAATTATATTAGGTAAATTTTTAGGAACCATTAAATATATTATGGTGAGTTTTAGCAGATTGCTGAAATTAATAATTTTATTCTTGTGGTTCTAATTTAATTTATTATTATTATCTAAAAAAACTGAAATTAAATTCACAATCTAAGTTTACTTACTTGAGTTGTTCTCCTTACTTTCTCCTCAATCCTTGTACCTCAAAGTCTTTTGTTCACGACCTGCTTGAGGAGAAGGAAGAGATGGAAGTGGGGAGATTTTAGATTAGGGTTTTCTCTTAAGGTAGAAGAGAAAGAAAGGTTTGGGTCTTTATATAGGTTATAAGAGATTTTAGAAACCTGAATTCTAATTAGGTTTAGATTGCTTAATTTAGTAAGTTAGGATTAGAATTGAAGATTGCTAAAAATCTCAAGGAGCTCCAATTTAGATATGATTTTTATTAGGATTTAAATTAGGATTAGGATTAGGATTGGATTTTGGGTTAATGGGTGAGGATCTCATGGTAATGGGTTAGAGATTATTGGGCTTTAGTTAAGAAAATAAATAATATGAAAGATATGAAAAATAGATAGTGGGCTTGTGGGCTTAGTTTTTTTTTTGCTTAAAGAAAAATAGAAAAAAAGATGAAAATAGGGAAGTGGGCTTGGCTAATGTGGGCTTAGCATAAAAAGAAAAATAAAAAAAATGAAAAGGAGAATGGGCTGAGCTTATTGGGTTTGGATATAAATAATAATACTACCCATATAATTTAAAATAACTAAATATAAGCAATAAGAGTTTACAAGTCATAAATAATAATAATACAAATAATGATACTAAATCAAGTTAATTAATAATAATAAGATAATAGATAGAATTTAGGTAAATATTTAAA
>JAVJIF010029232.1:0-45487 GCA_038442645.1 Agave tequilana | reverse complement strand
GTTCGTCACCTCTGAACGACAAAGTCTCAAGTCTGATGATCTCTAATCAGTCATGTCCAGTTTATCACTTCTGAACTGACGAGTCACCAGACTTAATCTTTTCAGATTTAGTGATTCCTAACGGATTCCTAAATCTACCCTCTTTTAATCCCCAGTGGACTCTTATATTTGAGTGGCTTTATCATGTTCCTAACCTCTGAATATTCAGTAGCATTTGTAATTTCTTCGAAAATTCAACTTGGTGAATTTTCACCCCCTTTAGTTCTTTCAAAAGAACTTGCATACTACATTCTCCTCTAAGGGAGATTTATATTACCTATGGGTAATACATGAGCAAATATGGAGGAAGATATGGAGAAGTGCAAATGAGTCAAAGACAAATATTTTATTGATTCAAAAAGGAAGATACATAGAAGATACATTAAACTGGTATCTCGTATGAAAGAGTTTATTCTTAAGAGAAGATAATTTTTGTTTCCTATTCTCTTCAGCCTTAACTAAAGCCTGCGACCTCAGATCTTCCGGGTCAATGGTTGCTAGCTGAGCCAAGCTTGCCTGCATTTCTGCCATCGCCGCCTATATCTTAGTCTCCAGCTTAAGAACCAGATCACTCTGGGCACTCAGCTGTTCGAGCCAAGTAGTCTCCTCCGCATGTATTGGCCCAGCTCTAGATATGAGGAGGTTGGCCCTCTTAATCATTACTTCTGCCTTCTCAAGCTGCTCATTGGCGTCAGCAAGAGCATTATTGGAAGCATCAATTGCATCAGCAATTTTAATCTTCTCACCCTCTATGGATTTCAACTCCTGAGACTCTGCTTCCAATGCTTGTTGTGCCTCTACATAAGTCTTTTGCATATGATCAGAGAGACGCTTAACCTCCTCTTCAACAAGTGTAGTTAGATCCGAGCTATTCAAGCGACGCCACTCGTCCATATCTTTCTTGAGATCTTCCACTATCAGCTCCAGAGAGGTAGCTTGATCAGTTCCCCCAAAGTCTCTGATGGTCTCGATGTTTCGAGTAAGGACGACCTTCAAAACTCAAAAGGACTGGTCGGAATCTTTCAAACCAGAGAGATGAATCATTTCAAACTCTTGTAGAAGTGTCACCCATCTCTACCACAAACTCCTTCTCTACCTCTACCTCTCCAGGTAATCAAGTAATCTTCGCAGAGGAAATCTCAGTGAGTTTGATCGTCACAATTGTTGAAGGTGTCGCGGGGGCAGCTGTCAGCTGAGTAGAAGAGATAGGCAGCAACTGGGAGGGGTCCTCATGGAGACGAGTGTGCTGGCTACCAAAGAAGTGGGGCTGGTGATCATAGATTCTGGCTTAACCACTAGCGCTGGAGAACACGAACTCGTAGTTACTACCAAACCAGTAGTAACCAGAGCTGAAGATACGACGGGAGCAGAAACTGGCTCGCTGGTGACTTCAAGTTGAAGCCCAGTTTGCTTGGAAGTCGGTGCAATGGAGGGCGCATATGCCACCTCACCAGTCTTCATCAAGGGCTGATGTTGAATGATACTATGGTAGAGGACATCAATCCCCGCAACGTCCATGTGAGAGAAGCAGTTGCCCCTTCTTAGGATGGCCCTGCAATGGAAACAGTCAATGTTAAGGTTCCTGCAAAGAAGCTTTGGAGTTAAAGAAAAAATAATACGGTATATAAAAAAAAGTTGATTGCCGAATCCTCACGATCATTACCTGGAAGAGCTGAGGTGTCAACAGTAGTCACCCCAGTGCTAATCATCGCAGCAGGGACATCTCTATGTAGGAGGTGACTCCAGCAGCAGCAGTTTCAGCCAAAGATACCTTGACAGTAGGGCTCATAGGGGAACCTACCAGGCTTCTTAATACATTCTCCAATGTAATTTCAGCTATATGTGCAGCAGTGGTAGTTTCAGCAAAAGCCTCCCCAATAGCTGGTTCCTCTGCAGTTGGCTCAGGGATTGGTCGTCTGTCTTCATGCGTCTCCAGAATTTTTACGTCCTCAGACTCATATTCCTGAGAGGCAATCTCACCCTTCTTCAAAGTGGTGGCAGCCCCACCAGAAGGTCCCCACATCCAGCTTTTGATCCCTAAGGCCTTCGGAGACGAAATAAGTCGCCCCATCCCCCTCCTTGTAGGTGAAGAGATCATCAAATGTTTCCTCTCCTTCACCCTAAATTTACTGGCCTGTATCTGAGATTAAGATTCAAAATAATTAATCACGGGAGTAAAAAAAGAATAAAGGAAAAAATATGAAAAAAATCAAGCTTACCGGGAACCTGAGCAGGCTTTTTCGGAGTCTCTTTTCGACTAGGCAACTTGATGAAGGAGGCAGGACTTCCGCTACCGACTCACTCGCCGCAGCAGTAGAAGCTTTTTGAGCATTTTGGCGAGCCCTTTTCACTACTTGTTTCTTACGAGGCTCCTTCCGGCTGGATTCTTTAGGAGCAGGTTCCTTTGGCTCTGGCTTCTTTCGCTTTCGCTTGAAGTACGTATCACGGTCTTCTTCCTCTTCCTCCTCTTCAAAGGAGCTTTAACTGCTTCGCTAGTAGCTTCTAGAGAGCGCTTCTCCACCACCTATTTTCTCGAAGCGAGGACTCTCAGCATCGGAAGCTTCACTTATGGCCTCAGCCAGGAACTCCGGGAGACCTGACACCCTCACTTGTTTTCCCTGACCTTTCTCTCACCGCCTTCTGCTTCAATCTTTTGAAGATGAGCTTGGTCCCGGTTGAATTAATATTGAATCCTGAAGGGTTGGAGTTAGAAGTCTGGCACCATTGACAAAACCCTAGCGTCGTCAATAAGTTCAGGGTTAAGTATGGCATGCAAAATTGGTTTCGGTGCACCTGACGATGAAGTGCCTCCAAGTTCTGGGTCCATCTACCAGACTCCCCATGAAGGCTGATTAGTTTCTAAAATTGCATATTTCATATCACATCTTCACATTTATTTAATATTAGATCTAGTTAATAACACATGTCTTGTATGTTTCTAGGTCCCTGGCATGAAATGAGAAGAACCCCAAAATCCCATTTAATTGGTGATTAAAAGCCTACAAAAATAGCCATTAACCTTGGAGGTGATTTTATCAAAACTGGGTGCCCAAATCTAGAATCTAAGAAGCACAACTGACATGGGGATAAGCGGGGAGCACGCAGCAGGCGGCGCGCGCGCCAGCCCCAGGATTGCCGCGGAAACGCGACAATTGCCGCGTTTTCGCGACAAAGGCTTGGAGCCGTGCGTCGTGATTTGACGCGCGGCGCCGTACATGTACCATGGTGCCCCCATTCGCCTATAAAAGCCCTGGGATTTTTAGAGCTAAGGGAAAATGAGTTTTGAAGAGTTTTTAGGATAGTTTTTAGGATTTTCTTCTCCATGTTGTAGTTTTAGGGTAGTTTAGGTTAGTTGTTCTTCTTCTTCCTGCTTTGTATTTTTTATTTCTTATAGATCTTATAATAGGAGAGAGAGTAGTACATGAGTGGAAAGTAAGAGTGCTTGTAATGGAAGGTGACAATCTATGAAAGGTTCTTTCTTTATCTCTTCTTGATTTCTTCTCTCTAACACCTTTTACATGCTTAGCTAATTTTCTCTCATGGCAACTAACTACTAACCACTAACTTCTAATTTGATAATCCACATGAATCTAATAGCCTCTACTTGGCATTGCTCTAGCAAAAGCCATTGATGGCTCATGATGATGGATTCTAACACTCTAACATCCTAACTCTCTAACAAGCTAACATTACTTTATTCCATGTTTGCTCTTGTTTAGTTTTGATGATTTAAGTATAACTTGCACTTGTTTGTTGAGTTTGGATGTGATGAGTTAACATATGGGTTATGCTTTGAAACGCTCCTGAATCAAGGACTAGTGATGGCCAAGGATACATGTGAGGCAACTATTACTAAGAGGTTAGCATTGTTAGTGGAGCCATTAGTAGTTAACAACCATAGATTTTCTTTCTCATTTTACTTTGTTTTAGATATACAAACAAAAATCACAAATACCATTCTTTTATGTTTCTCACTTTTTCGTGTTTCACTGTACTCTTATCTTTTCATTCTTTGTTTCTTTTCTTTTCATTCTTTCAAACATTGAAGAACACTTAGCATACACGTGAACATACCGTGTAACCTTCTATCGCCTCGCGTCCCTGTGGATTCGACCTATTTAGCCTCTATGCTATAACGGAAGTATCGAGGAAGCCAAAGCGCACACACTTTAAATATTGATTTGAAAACATACACTTTTTGTGCACGGTTCTCCCTCTATCAAATTTTAGCGTCGTTGTCGAGGATGAGAACGGTTTGATTTTACATTTTTGTTAACTTTTTTTCTTACTTTTGACGTGCAGGTTAAATTTTTAGCATTGCAGAAAGTCCACACTTGCTTTTATGTGGTTGGGTAAATTCTTATATATTATTATATTCTGTTGCTAATTTCTGTTACCTGTGCACCATAATAATTTTAGAACTAAAATATAAAAATTGGATACTTTAAAATGGTTTAGACATTTGCATCTAGGCACGTGTCGATTTCAATTCCAATATACTGTATTTTGTTCTTGTGTTGTTGTTTGACGGAGGTGTACATATTGCATTGCATATAGTTAGGACAAATACGTGGGTGACTTACTCGCTTTGTGTGTTCATTCTTATCTATATTGCACACTTGCACGAATTGAACTTAAGGGCAAAACCCAATACAACATAAGATGGGGAAGTCATTACCCTCCCTTAGCCCAAAAATCACGTCCTCACTCACACAACCCAAGCCTAAATAAAACTTGCTAGACGCTGGCCCCTAGGGATATCTCAGACTCATTTAGAAGATTGACTTAAAGGGGAAGTTGTTAGAGTTTGACTCTTATCAAATCGGTGTCCAGGTTGGGGATTGAGAGGCGAAACATCGAAGAACAGTGATTTGACATAATTAGGCCCGTTGCTTCGGCACCGATACCTCCCACTGATCTTGCCCATATCTGACCGATTAACTTGTGGTCAGATTCTGACAATGTACCCCCGTGGAAAGTCTAACTAGTTAGGAGTCGTCTAGGTTTAAGTCAATCTGAGCATAGACTTATTTTTTTATTTTTCTTTATTTGTTTGTTTGTTTGTTTGTTTTTCTTTTTGTAAATTGTGAAATAAATTTTAACAACAACAATTTTTTCAATCTAATATGAATCTATATTTCACCCCGACCTCATTTGACTCGGATAACTCTAACTCGGTGATTGAAAGGAAAATCTGCACACAGAAAATACAGAATTTCAGAACTTAATAATAAATAGTGCAAGGTACTCAATGCTACCGCTATAATAAGTGGCTATGCGGGTCGTGATCCACAAGGAGGGACTAGCGATGGAACCTTTTTAGTAAGTTCTCTTTTAAGCTACAAAGAATGGGTAAAGTTCTTCTTTTGTTCTTTAAAAGAAAAGAGAAAAATAAGTTACAGTTAAGTTAAGAAGAAAGCGGTAGATTGAGAAGGTGGAGAAAAAGAAAATAGATTTATACAAAAAAAATTATAAAAAGTGAATAAAAGAGTTGAGAGATTGTGGTATTGGTGATCTAAACTAAAAGTTAAAAGAAAAGAAAGAAAACCTAAAAGAAATACTTAACTTCTTTGGTTAAATACTTATCTTGAATCTGTGGCGACGATGTTACCTGAAGTGGAGGCAATCAGCGCATAGCCCATAAGAGTTGATTCCTGTCTCTTTCACATTACATCATCAAGATGATACAAGTATGAAATGATACAAACTGAGAGTAAAATCCATCGTCATGAGCTATCGGTGGCGCTCGCAAAAGCAAGGCTCTTTCGATGCTATAAGACTCACGTGGGTTGCACTTGGTACTAAAAGGAGAGAAGTAGGAAAGAAGAAGAATACAAAAACAAAGAAGAACATAAAACATGTAACTATAGATTTAATGTGGTAACAATAAGAGAAGAGAAGAATAACTTACACCGGTGTCACTCTCAGCACAAGCTTCACTCTCATTCTCCTATGAAACTCAGATCTCCTCTGAATTACATAAATGAAAACTGAAAATTACATGAAAATAAAAATAAAAAACTACACAAAAAAGAATGAAAAACGGCCTAAGAATCACGCCCCGCTTCCCAAATACGCTGGAGCGGAGACGCGACGCGAGTCGGCGACGCATATACGTAAGGAAATTACCTCACGTATACACGCTAAGCCTTAAGTAACCCGAAACAAGTTATAAATCTCAACTGTAATGATCATGATTACTGCAATATCACATATAAGCATCCACATGATATCATATAAATCAAGAACTGGAATAACGAATGAATCTGATATATCGAGAATAAGAAAATAACCAGAAAGTAAGAAAGGATAAGAATATCGGAATCAAATAGGGAGAAGCTCCAGCTACTCGCGAAGCATACAGTCTCATCAAACACCTGAACAATAGAAACAAAGCGTCCAATATCTGGACGTGCAAATCCAGGATCGTCAGAAAGCGACCTGGTGAGTGTGTGTGTAAAGGGAAGTACTCGTGCATATAAACAATGTGCACAGAATAATTACAAGATAACTAAATAACATGATAAACAGACAACTGAAAGATAATCGAAAGCAACATGTATGTAGATAAAAGATAACTATTACAACTATAAACAAACAACTGATGTCAAGACGTGTAACCTAGCATATGTCACTAGTCTGATTGGTTATTATTAACCTAACTAATGTAGTACTTAGCTGTGTCCCATACCACAGCCGTTTTCCCACATATCAAACAAAGTTATCGTTGTTGTAACTGCCCACCAATGTAGTGCATGTGTTTTGAAAGGGTATCGTGCATGCCCGGTACCACGGTCTAACACCCCTGACGCTGAACTAGGACAAGCCTCAAGGCTCTAATAACTGAAGACCATAGCCCCACACGAAAAGATAACTAGTGTGGCGCCGTAATCTGGGCATAGCCCTGGCAACTGACAATGAATAATTAGGTAGCCAGTACTACATTGGTTCCCCATGGTTGGAACCCACAACTCGGTACCATAATAAGTCCTTCCAAAATACACGACATGCATTATCAGGCAATTACCCATGTTCCCCGGGTTATGGTGTCTTTTATTAATAAGCAATCAATGTGTTATTATTAAAGAATAACTGATATCTCCAACAACTAGTGATGACAATAATAGCTGATAATCTGACAACTGATAACTGATATCTGACAACTACTATAAACTCTGAACATATCATATGATCACCAACAAATAATCTCACCAATAACAGATAAAGTGATGACTGCAATCTGATAACTCTGAAATACAAGATCACTGATATCGAATAAATTACTATCACAATAACTCAATCTCTATTAATTAAAGTAATCAATAATTAAACATGAAGCACATGGTATATCCTCGAGACCAACAAGTCAAACACATACCGAAATCATATCTAAGCAGGGAATCATCCTCAAACAACTTATGCTCTAGAATATCTACTTCTGATACTTAACACCAACAAAATATCATCTAAATAAATTTTAATACTCACAACTGTAAATCCAGCTATGTCAAACCTAGCTTAATGAGTTCAAGATCCGATATAAAGAATGTAAATCCTAAATTAACTCCAACTTAAGATCAATCCAAATCACAATCCACCTTCCTCACAACTAAGACCGAATCCAACATAATAAATAACTAAATAAGAACTAGCAAAAATAGCAAAATACTAATATCCGGATGATAAAACATCGACTTCCGAAATGTCTAACATCAACTACATCTGATCCATAATCTGTGGTATCTATAAACCGTCTCATCGATATAGAAACATCATATCTACTTGCCCACAATATTCAAAAGTGTTCCAGTCAGAAATAATCACTAAATACATGAATATCAAATCTTCTAAACATAAACTATATCAACCTCAAGATCGAGCCGAGTCAAGTCACAGTCTAAGGTGTATCAAAACTAGGCCTAAGCCAACAATGACAAACTACCAACACATGAAATGACACTGATACAAGCTCCTGTCACTATGTAACTAAAGTGAACAATCACAGATGCCTCATGAAGTAATACACGTAATCAAACTGGTAAATATAATAGAAAGTCACATAAAATAATAAGAGTAACATGTAAATACATACCAATAACGATAAATACATAAGAACAAACACTCACATGAAATGAAGCGGTTTGGGAACCGAATCGCCGTCTGCTCTTCACTGCAAGGACCGATACTGATCTACGAATCGCCGTCTGCCCTGAGATTTCCACTGTTGAGGGAAAAGTAGTTTTGAGGAGTTTTTAGGATAGTTTTTAGGAATTTCTTCTCCATGTTGTAGTTTTAGGGTAGTTTAGGCTAGTTGTTCTTCTTCTTCGTCCTTTATATTTTTTATTTCTTGTAAATCTTGTAATAGGAGAGAGAGTAGTACATGAGTGGAAAGTAAGAGTGCATGTAATGGAAGGAGACAATCTATGAAAGGTTCTCTCTTTATCTCTCCTTGTTTTCTTCTCTCTAACTCCTTTTACATGCTTAGCTTATTTTCTCTCATGGTAACTAACTACTAACCACTAACTTGCTAATTTCTTAATTGATAATCCACATGAATCTAATAGCCTCTACTTGGCCTTGCTTTGCAAGAGCCATTGATGGCTTATGATGATGGATTCTAACACTCTAACATCCTAACTCTCTAACAAGCTAACATTACTTTATTCTATACTTGCTCTTATTTAGTTTTGATGGTTTAAGTATAACTTACACTTGTTTGTTCAGTTTAGATGTGATGAGTTAACATATGGGTTATGCTTTGAAACGCTCTTGAACCAAGGACAAGTGATGGCTAAGGATACATGTGAGGCAACTATCACTAAGAGGTTAGCATAGTTAGTGGAGCCATTAGTAGTTAGTAGCCATGGGTTTTTTTTCTCTTTTTACTTTGTTTTATATATACAAACAAAAATCACAAATATCATTCTTCTATGTTTCCCACTTCTTCGTGTTTCATCATACTCTTCTCTTTTCATTCTTTGTTTTCTTTTCTTTTCATTCTTTCTAACATTGAAGAACACTTAACATACACGTGAAAATACCGTGTAAGCTTGTATCGCCTCCCGTCCCTGTGGATTCGACCCGTTTAGCCTCTATGCTATAACGGAAGTATCGAGAAAGTCAAAGCACACACACTTTAAATATTGATTTTAAAACATACACTTTTTGTGTGCGGTTCTCCCCCGATCAAAGGCTAGGCGAGGGTTGGGATTCCCAACATAATGTTGGTCGTATTTGAACTGGCGAGTGATGCGGTTGGGGATGTACGGCTCCAGGTAGCAAAGATCTCCGCACATGTATACCAAGTAAGATGGTCGGATGTTCACCAGCCAATTAAATACTCCCTGCCCGAGGGAAGATCTCCCGTCACCTAAATCGAAAAATTCCTCACCGTATCCAGCACCGGGGATGGAGGGGAAGCACCTGTAGAGGCTGTAAGCGTCACAGTGATGCACTAGTTTTTGCGTCCCGGTTATGTATACCGTAGCCATTGTGACCCTTCAAAACGACGAAGATGTGCGAAGTGTACACCTTCTGGCGGCTCCTCTTCAGGTTGGATAATGGCAGGATAGTGCAATGCGAGCCATGCCATTAAATAGGTGTAAGGCATCTCCACTCTAAGGTTAGGCCCGTCACGAGGAACTATTTGCCCCTTCCCCTCCTGGTAGCAGGCAGTCGGCAGAAAGCTTCCGTCAGCACATGGAGACCACGCTGAATGCCACAGGTAATGGCTGGAAGCAAGCCTAGAGGCTTCCCATGGATGAGCTAGACCGTAGGAAGAAGCACCCACGATAAAATCCCATCGTGTGGAGGAGACGAAACAATGCACTTCTTCAGCCAGACCGACAGGAAGCCAGCAAGGAGAGCTTTTCGAGATATAGGGTACTTCGCCTGATGGTGAAAGCTTTTGAACCTGTCACCCTTCTCGTAAATCTTGTCATCCTCCTCCAAGATAATATCTTCATGAGCACTAGATTCCATCTTCTGATGAATATCCTCTTCAAGGATGAGGAAATGGACATCCTCGGGGCACCGTCCAAAATTGGTAACAGATAGTCTGCCCAAACCTTTATCCCGTTTGCATTTCCACGGGTATTATGAACATCCATGCGGATGTAAATATGACAGATTAATTTCCAATATGTCTCAAACATCTCCGGGTCATCTTTTCTATCTGCTCCAACTCCATCACGCCGGAGAAATATTTCTCATATGACATCGAGCCCATCGGGAGGTTAGATATTTCCCCCATCTCATGAAACGTTAACCTCAATTCACCAACATGGGTGAAGAAGGTCCCTGTAGCTGGACAATACAGCTCGAAGATGGCGAAGAAGCTAGGCACATTGATTTCTATCCCATAGCAGGCGACCCTAACTGCTTCATGGAGTCCAATCTTCATCAGCTCTTCCTCGAAGTGTTCCAAGGTGTATAATGCCAAGTCTCTCCACCATGACTTCTAAGCAGGATGTATCCAGCCAGGAGCTCTGAAATCCCTCACCGGGTAGTTGCCTTGGAGCCTGATGAATTGATTTAAAAAGGTCTGGGCCATCGCCGGGTTCTCTCCTACGGGAAGATCTTGTCCTACCCTCCCAGCGTGCATGCCAAGTACGGCCCTAGGAGATCCGCAACGGTTATAACCATTCAGCGTCAAGACCCCAATGTGGACGGAGTCGGTTGGTCAAGTCACCGCCCATTTCATCTCCCGCGACATGGTAACCGATTGGAAGTACGAGAGCAGGAAGTGTCGCCTGCTTGATGGAAGATAGTGCTTCTCACCTTCCATGTTAAAAAGCCATTGGCCCTCCCCGGCTAACAACTGTTGATCTGTATTAGGTGTCGCATCCCCGAACATGAAATCGGGCTTCCGGTATGCTACCCGATTGTGGTCCTCGAGCGGAGTAGTGGTCAATATACTCCGTGTAACGCGCTCATCAGCCTTGAGGATTAACGCATCCCTCTCCGATGAGCTTCTTTCACTAAAATGGGAAGCCTGACCTTGTAACTGAAAACGCATGTTCCCGTCCATTCCTTTAACCGTCCCAAACAAGTGTTCAATGGGTCCGACGCATAGTGAACTGCAAAAAGACAAAGGAAAAAATTTGTTAATAAATTACATAAACCTTTGGCTGTATTAAGTAGGGAGAAAGGCGAAGTCCTAATCTCGCCTATATGGTAGGGCTAGACTGGCCTAGAAAAGGCTAAGTCTTAGCCTCGCCTAAACGGCAAGGCTAAACTAGCCTTAAGAAAAAAACTAAGTCCTAGCCTCGCCTAAACTGCAAGGCTAGACTAGCCTTAAAAAGGTCAAGTCCTAACTTTGCCTTCATGAAAAGGCTAGATCAGTTTTAAAAAGGCCAAGTCCTAACTTCACCTATATGACAAGGCTAGATCGGCCTTAAAAAGGCTAAGTCCTAACCTCGCCTAAACAGCAAAGCTAAACTGGCCTTGAAAAGGCTATGCCTTAGCTTCGCCTAAATGGCCAGGCTAGACTGGTCTTGAAAAGGTCATGTCTTAGCCTCGCCTAGGTAGCAAGGCTAGACTTGCCTTGCCTACGGTGAGATTAGCCTCGCATGAGAGATTACTCTGCCTAAACCAGGCAAGTATTAAGTTAAAAAGCTTTTCTCCATAATCGGCTAGAAAATGGAGAATCAAGGGAATCTAATCCGTAAATTTAGCTGGTAAAGCTAAAAAATTGAGAGAGATGAACTCCCAAAAATCATCATGTAAATGGTGAGGTCGTGGAAGCAACGATGCTTACCAGCAATCGGTCGAGTAACGACCGGAAAAAAAGCCTCCTCAGGGCCTCTGCCTCCTTGCCAGGGTGATGAGGATGTTAGCCCGAAGGCCCATCACTCTAGTTTTGATGATGATTAACTCATGTAGTTATAGTACTAATGATCTTGTGTTTAATTAGTATCACATATTTGATCAAGATCTTTGTTGGTGTTTAGCTTCAACAAAGGATTTAAAGTCAAAGTTTTGGAGCTAGCACGTGTTGATTCAAGAGCTCACGCATCAAGATTGCATCAAGTACTCAAGAGGAGTCTAGCTTATTGGATCAAGGTTTGGACCAAGTCAAGAAGGAGAAGAAGATTTTCATGAGAAGATTTCAAGAAGACTTGTGTCATGTTTGTAAGTGTCAAGATTTTATTTTTAGATAAAATGTAAAGGATAGATTAGATGGTGGATTGATCAAGTTCATATGCACTCACACACAAGATTTATATGTGTTTTCATAAAAGAGTTTCGTTTTGAAAAATACCGGTTTGTTTTTAAGCTTCAAAATATACATGTGTTTTATCAAAACTTATTTTAGAGCTTATTGTCTAAAACATAGATATTTCATCATATATGTATAGTGGATCATATCCATATACACTAAGCTTCAAAAGTGTTTATAATATCTTGTTTTTGTATTTGAAAAAGTTTTGAAAAAATAGTTTTTAGAAAATACAGGTTTTTGTTTAAGGCAAAACTTCTATATTACAAAAATAGTTCAGAATATTTGTAATATGTTTTGATTTTTAATCAAACATGTTTGTATATCAAAGTATATCAATGAGATTATTTATGAGAATTTATGGGATTTTATTGAAGATAAAAAGACCAAGTTTTAAATCCCTAAAACCTGTATTCTGGCCTTCTGCCGGTCGACCGCACGGTCGACCGAGCCAGAGGTCGGTCGACCGGGCGATCGACCGACGTGCACAAACGTGCACGGCCTTGTTTGGCTGGAGGGCCGGTCGACCGATCCAGTCGACCACCAGAGAGTTCTACTCTTCTGATCTGGCCTTGGGCAACCGGGCGGTCGACCGGCAGAGAGCTTCTGCTCTCTGTATTCAGGCCTCGATCGACCGACCGGTCGACGATGGCACAACGGTCAGAAATCTGACCGTTGGTCGGTCGATCGGGCGATTGACCGACGACAGGATCTCCTGCTGAGTTGGCCTCCAACGGCGATATTTTGGGAGCCTATATATGGGGTTCCCTTGGACTATTTTCTCTCCACTTTTTTTTAGAGCCAAATACTTTCATATCAAAAGGAGAGTTTTTCAAGAGTGTTTTGTAAAAGAGATTTCTTGAGTTTTTCACCACCAAATCAATCCTAGTTTTCTCCCACACACTTGAGCTATCCATTGCTATATAAATCCTCTAGGGATCTTTGTTGTGAGAGTGTTTTAGGCGATTAAAGTATTGAGATCACCAAAGTGTTCTATCTTGTATTTGAGGAGGCGAACTCGCGGGTTCGTGTTGTTTCGAATTCTTGTGGGAGCTCGGTGTAAAGGTGTGGCCTCGGCAAGCTAGTGTGCTTGCATATGTAGTTCTTGCAGGAACAAGTTAGGGGACTAGTGAGTCTAAGAGTTCTAGTGTGAACTCCTTGTAGGTGTTGCGGTACTGAGTGATCCGGTGGGATTGATTCTAGTGGAAATCTTTCATAGTGTTGAAGGCGGGGACGTAGAGCAAGGGTGCTCGAACCTCGAAACAAATCTCCCGTGTTTGCGATTGCTCTCTCTATCTCTCACTTGTGTTATATCTTGCTTGCTTTTATTATTCATATTCATTACTTGCTTGATCTACTTGTGCTTAAATTGATATATGCTTGGGATTGTTTGCTCACACTTGTTTTCAACCAAGAGAGCCATAGCGGCACCTCAACTCTTATCTAGAGGAATCTTGAGGAGATAGTCCAGGCCCTTCACCAGAAATTCGGCTACACTCTTGTGTTATACTTAGCGTGTTTAGCTTAATAGTTTTTAGTTTGCATAAATAGTTTTAATTCCACATTAATTCATTATTTGATTAGCTAGTCACCTATTCACCCCCCTCTAGGTGATTTCAGAGGAGACACCACATAGCTGCTCTAAAGAAGGCGATGACCTTAAGTCATTTGAAAATGAAAGAGAGGGAAGATCCTTGTTGAAATTTTGCTAGAAAAAGAGAAAAGAATTCTCTGTAAAAAAAGGGAACTATAGGAATCCTATTTATAGGCCCCACAGTACAGCCTCATTGTTGGCGCAGTGCACGCGAGGCTAAAGCACTCGAGTGCTTGGCCTCGGGGAAGGGAGCGCCCTCCTTCACAGCACATGCGAAGCTAGCGCTGACATGACACTGACGAATCAACTTCGCCTTGAAGGCGATGTTGCTTAAAAGAGCCCGAAGGCGAAGCTACTCCAGAAGTGAAGCTCCCCTAGAAGCAAGCCTTTTGCTTGAAGGTGAGGCTACCCCGAGGCAACTGTTTCAGTCCAAAGGCGAGGCTATTCCAGCCTAGAAGCGGGGTTAATGTCCAACCCTAAAGGCGAAGCTGAAGCTGAATTCAACCATTAAGACGAAGCTCAAACCCACATATCTGTGATTCTCAATCGGAAAAATTCAAAGTATTTCAAAATTTGAACCATCCTATTGCAGATTTATGAAAATTTTGAAGAGGATTTTGTTGACACTCCAAAAAGACAAACTCCTAGAGAAATTTTCAACGGTCTGAACAGTATCTAACTTGTCGACATTTACAAAAGACAAGTCATAGACAAGCTGACGGCCAGTTTTACCCACCCGAGAGAAAAAACCAGAAATTTGGAACCTACTGATCCAGTGAAGCAGACAGCAGGTCAAGTACTACTTTTGAAGAGGCCTAAGCAGGTCTATGAGGTTAAGTCAGCTCAATACTTAGCCTCGCATGAGCTCAAGGTGCTAACCTCACTTGAGAGGCTAAATTTAACTTCGCCTTGAAGCCCTTTATAGCTTCGCAGAGAGCAAATTGATAGCTTTGTCTGAAGCTCTGCGTAGCCACGCTGTAGGCTAACTTCTAGGTTCACCTGAAACTTTGCACAACTTTGTTAAGAGCTTTCTGCCACGCATGCGAAGCTATGCTAGTCTCGCGCAAAGCTAAACCTAGCCTCGCGCGAGGCTTCCCGCACCCCTAGGAGAGTGTTGGCTAGGTCAAATGTTTGACCTAGTATTTAGTGGGCTAACCCCACTATGTTAGTGGGGTTAATGCCACTTTAAGTGGGCGGATACACATTCCTACTTCGCCCCACGTTCAGTGGAAGAGGCTGGGTCAATAGGCTAATCTTAGGCTCGCACGAGCCTGTCTAGTCTCACATGCGGCTCAATTTTAGCTTCGTATGAGCGTTATAGCTTTGCACGAAGCTCAGAATAGACTCTGGCGCGAAGCTAACTGACTGTTATCTGTAATGACTAAATTTTAGGGGCAGTTACACCCCTCAAGAGCCTATAAATAACTCATCTGAGAATGAGCTCGAGGCAAGCGGCAACAAGCAGAGGAGCAAGCATCAGGCACAAGCAAAGAGCAGGCATCAGGCAGGAGACGCAGAGGCATTTGCATGAATTGAGCAGGCGTTAGAGGTATTGAGTTGAATACATCGAGAAAGCTAGTAAGGCTAACTTTTCTTATTTCCCAAAAGCTCTAGAGAATTATTTCTCTAAGTCCAGGATGTTAATACCCTAAGGCCTTCCTCTCTTTCAAGAAATCTCCGGAACCAGGTGAGAAGAAATTTCCAGGCAATAGCATTCGAAGATCGATCAATCGCATCGTCAACGGGAAAAGTGGTCGCACGCTGATCAGACTTTCACCGGCACACTTCCCCAGAAATCTCAGAGGAGAGTTCAACTTGTAATTTTTCTTTTTAATTACTTGTAATCTTCTCCTCGACTTTCTTTTTGTAAGTTTTCTCTTATTGAATTTTCAACAAAAAACAATTATTTCCTAATATTTTAGATTTTTCATAATTTTCTGAAATTCTTTTGGATTAATTTTCTGAAATTCTTTTGGATTATTTTGGAAAAATCTTCGAATTTGGTGCCGACCGATACTGATAATCGACTTCATGATTTTTAATTTACAAATGTAATTAAATTTCTTGAATCTTCTTTCAAATTGTACTACAAGTTCATATTTTCTACTTTAGCGTATTTTGGGGGGATTTTTCTGAATTAGTCAAAATCTGGTCAAACCATTGTCGACCGGTATCACTGATTTATTTTAGAATTTTTAATTTGCAGAACAAATTGAATTTCTTGAATTCAATTTCATATTATTCCTTCAGGTAATATTTGCTATTTTACAAAATTTTTGGGAACTGTTCTGAACTAGTCAAATTTTGACCCAATTAAATAATATTAATTAATTATATTCTTCTTTTTTTCCCCTCCAATCTTCTTCTTTCTTCTCTCATAAGCCATCGCCTCAACCCACCGACTCCCTCTCTCTTCAAATCTCTCCCCTCTCTTTACCAATCTCTCTCTCTCACTCTGTCCCTCACTCCCCCTCTCTCAACTCTTCATCTGTCTCATACTCTTTCTTCAAATTTCACCACTCTCTCTTTTCCCCTCACCACTTTCCCTCTCTCTGCCTATTGCCGACTGACGGCTAGGACTGCCACCAGCCAGGCCCAGCCAGCCACCATGCCAGCCCTCTTTCTTCTCTCTCCATTTTTCTTTCCTTTCTTCTTCTTCCTCTTTTCTTCTTCTTCTTCTTCTTCTTCTTCTTCTTCTACCTCACCTCCCCTCCTCCTCGTCCTCCTTTGGTCAATCAACCAACCCACCACTACCACACCGCCTCTGGTCTGGCCAACGGCCTAGCCCATGTCTCAACGCACTTCCTCTTTCTTCCTCCTCTCTCCACCTCACTTCATCTCACTTTCCTCAATCTCTCTCATATTTCTCTCCCCCATACGCTGTCGTCGGTCGGCTCTGCCGTCGCTAATTGGGTGGGCCGCGCCGGTCGGTCAGCCACTGTCGTGCTTCCCTCTCTCGATATTCCTCTCTCTGTCTCTCTTTCTCTGTCTTAATGGGTTCAAACCCAGTAAACCCAAACCTGCTAGCCCATTTACCCATCACTTAAACAATTAGGTTCGGGTTATTGGGTCTAAACTCGACCTATTAGCAATGCGGATTCGCTCCAAAACTTAATATAGGTAAATTTCATAAAACCCCTGTTAATTAAAGTTTATTTCATTTTACACCTGATTGTTATCCAATTTTGCATATTTTACCACATCATTCCCATGCATATTGCAAATAAAATATGATTTTTAATGTTCTTCTCTCTATTTTGCAGGTCCACATCTGAAATGAGAAAAGGCCCAAAATTCCTTTAATTAGCAATAATTAAATGGAATTAATTCCAAGCCCAAAAGAGAGCCCAAGTTTGAGCCCAGGATCTGGAGAATTCTACGCGCCAACTCACTCTTCCAGAAGATCCACGTGGATAACAAACTGTAACAAACTCGCAACAGAAAATCTGGCCTCAACGGCCTTGATCTTGCCGCAATTTCTAGAAGTTTGCCGCAAATCTGCGGCAGTTACAGGTCTGTTAGAGCCGAGATTTTCTCCAACAACCCAGGCTCTAGATCCTTCTCTCTGAGGCCTATAAATACAGCACCAGGGCCTGCACGAGCGCAACAGAGGGTAGTGATGGAGGAGAGAGGAGAAATTAGAGGATATAGCTTGTAAGTTTTCTCTCTAGGATTTTAGTACTCTAGGTCTTCTTCTTCCTCCCAAGAAATTCTGCAAAAGAGAGTTGTAAGAGAGAGAAAGCTTGTGTAGATCAAGGTGTGACAACTTGTGAAGCAAGGATTCATCCATTCTCTTCTCTCTACTTGAGCATTTTCTAATATTACTTGCTTTCTTTAATTCTAACTTTACTTTACTTGCAATTTTATTCATGCTTTGCTTTTCTTTTCTTGTAATGGCTAGTAGCTAATTCTTTCTTACATGACTAGATAAATCACTAACCTTGCTAACTACTAACTCATGGGTGATTGCTATCTTTAATCTTGCAAGTTGTATGGTCTTCTCTTCTCCGATGGGTTACTTTCATTGCTTGGCAAGTTCTTGTTGTAATTCCGTATGATTCATGTGTGCCTCATTTAGAGCCTTGTCTTTAGAACAAGTGCCTTGATGGAACATGGAGATGGATCACCAAACATATGCTATTTGTTGTACAACTTCTTTATTTCCATAAATGAATGTTGTATCTTCTTCCTTAGCATCCCTTGAGTGTCGCTCTTTTGATTCCATTATTGAAAGTCTATCTTGTAGGCCAATGACATCTATGAGTCTACAAGACAAGTCCAAGAGTGATCACCGTCATTCAAGTGGGAAAGTAATTAGACCAACACGCAAGACAAATCTTTGCCGATGAATCAACATGAGGCACGCATTCACCATCACGGAGTTTAGTAAGTTTTTAGCAAGGTAGTAAGGTTAGCTAGTCATGGTTTTCTCCATCTTCAAATCTTTTACAAGTTTTCTTTTCTTTTTAGTGTTAATCCAAAAGCCTATCTTGTTTTGATTTCTATTCATTTTCCATCATGAACTAAGCCACCATTCTTTCATTTCTTTTCCATGTTTTATTCATTCTTTTAAGACAAAGAAGAATCTTCGTTTTCTATCTTCACAACGAACCGTAACGCTTCCATCGCAAGCTCTCCCTGAGAATCGACTCGGTATAGCCCATGCTATAACGGAGATTGGAAAGGATACATTAATCATTTGAAATACATTTGTGAAGTGAACAAGCACTTGAGGTTGACTCTAAACCTTCCCTCTTTTACATAATATCTGTGCAAATACTTCACACTATCTCTTTTCCCAATCAAATTTTGGCGCCGTTGCCGGGGAGAGCAACGGTTTTTGGTTTAAAGTGAAGAACTAAATGAATTTTCTTCTCTGTTGCAGGTTACAGGTTGAAGAAACAGGAAAATTTGTATTGCAGTGACATATAAGTGGCTCTGCGCTTCTGCTCTTGAAAGCAGAAACCAGAAGCCCTCTGAATTGCCGCAATTCCACGGCATTTGCCGCAGATTTGCGGCAAGGAGGAGACGACTACTGACAACTTTTCTGCAGGGTCTCTGGCTCTGTAAAATACAGCTGCTGCAATACTTAATTTCTTGTATTCTTCACCATACTCTTGTTAATAATAATCAACAGTAAAAAATTGGTTGAAACGTTAAAAATTGATTAGACATTTGCATTCTAGGCACTTGTCTTTTCAATTCATTTACTTTTACTGTTGAAGAGTGCTGGAGGCAAGGTACGTGCGCATTGCATTTTGAGTAGGATTCACTTCTTGGTTGATATTTTATCGCTTTGAGTGAACCTTGTTTGTTTATATCGTACACTTGCACAAAAACTGATTTTAAGGGCATCACCCATAAATAAGATAAGGTGGGAGATTTCATCACCCTTTCCTTAGCCCAAAAACCACTATCCCAGCACTCACTAACCCAAGCCTAACTTAATAAAAAAATAGACGTTTGCCCTAGGGACATCTCGGACTCACTTAGGAGATTATCCTAAGGGGGAAAAGTGTTGGAAATTGACTCTTGCAAAATCAGTGTCTAGGAAAGGGATTGAGGGCCGAAAGCCCGAAGGTTTGTGGTTATTTAATTAAGGAACGTCTCTGACGGAAAACCTCCCAACAACCTTGACCTTTCCTGGTTGATTAGCTTGTGGTCAAAGTCTACACTAAACCTCCCGTGGACGGTCTAATCAGTTAGGAGTCGTCTAGGTCATAGGTCTACCCTAACTTCGGTTAGAATTTTTTTTCTTTTTTGTTTGTTTAATTGTTTGTTCTTTTTTGTTTGTATTTCATTGTGTGATATGGCTTATAATAACAATTTTTCCAACTTTAATAATAATCCATATTACACATCGACTTCATTTTCGGATATTACCAACCCGGCATATCATAACTTTGACCAACCTAGTGTGCCGGATTGGTCTTATCCGAATCAATATGACTCATACCCCCCATCTAATAACTATAATTTCCATAATGATTTCAACTCTTTACCGAGTCATTGGGGATTCATGTACCCCGAGTCAAATTTTCAAACTCTTTGTCCTCCTTCTTCACCCAGTCCACAATATTTTCAAGACACATACTCAATTCCACCAATCCAAAATAGAACACCATCAATTTTGGAAATGAGTATGCGTGAGTCCAAACACAAATCACAAAATCTGATGGACTCACAATTTCACTATCACTTTCAAGACAACACTTCATCTTTTCATCCAGACAATGAATTCAACAATTATGGAAAGATGCTTGAAGACATGACTCATGCTCAAAATGCTAGAAATCGTGACATAGATATGATGGTTGAATCTTTACGTTCTCACCGTTTGACCAGATCTGGTGTCACTAGCCATTCTGTTAGAGCCGATGAGTCATGTAGTTTTGAAAATCATAATTCAATTTTAGCACAACCACCTAAACTTGTCCAAACTTCAAAACCCATTGACATTTTGGCAAGTTTTCCTTTTCCTGAAATTGAACTTGAACATGAATATGATCCTGAACTTCCACTTGATGATTCAATTCTACTTCCTGATCCAATAATGACTCCCGTATCTTTATCTGATTTCACTCCATTTCCAAAGTCAGTATTGGATCCAGTGCCTATCCATTGTGAAATTGAATCACCAAAATTTTATGATGATCATATTGAACTTGACCAATTTCATACTTTTGAAAGTCCCATTGATAAATTGGCAAGTTCACATTTTTGTGGAATTGAACTACATGAGGAATGTGATCTTGAACCCCAACTTAGTGATTCAATTCTTCTTTCTGATTCAATAATGACTCCGGTATCTTTACCTGACTTCAATCTTTTCCCGGAGTCAACATTGGATCCTGCCCCAATTCATAATGAAGTTGAATCACCCATCTTTGAGGATCATATTGAACTTGACCAATTATACACTTCTGAAAGTCCCATTGACAAATGGCAAGTTCTCCATTTTTCGATATTAAACTCAATGAGACATGTGACCTAGATTCTCACAATCTCTTTACTTCTGAAGACCTATTCGCTGACAAGATCATGTGTCTGGATGAGTCAACTCAGGGTCAGTTAACTGATTGTACACTTCCGGATGTTGACCTTAGTTTTGAAGAATTGTATGGCGATGAGCTAGAATTCCTTAATATTGGAAGTAAAGAGATATCACCCATATTAGGTCACATTCCATTGTTGGACAATACATGTGGACTGGAGTTTCAATTTCTTGACTTGGACCCAATTCCTGAACTCATTTCGACTCCTGAACCTTTACTTGACTTAAGTCACCTTCCTGAGTCGGTATTAGTTCCTGTCCTTCCTGAGTCCAAGTCAACCGTTCTATCATTTCATACTCCATTCTGGGACAAGGTGGTGACAAATTTGACTCCGAAATTAGTTATGGAAAATGAAAATTAGATGGGGTTAAATACTTAATAAAGATCCTTCATGGATTTATCTTTTTAGTGGGTCATATTCATGATATTTCTGGTGGGTTCCTCCGAACCCAAAGCAAAGTTGATTGGGCCACGTTTCGTGGACCAATCAGGCCGCCACCGGAACCACCACCTTGAGGTGATTTTTCTTTCCCTCTCTATTTGTTTCATGCATACATATATCATGATGCATTGAGGACAATGCATGAAATAAGTGTGGGGGAGGGTTTACTAACATAGAGTTTTTAGATTTTCTTTCTTTTACACTTCTTTTAGAAATAAAAAAAAATAAAAAAAAACTTTTTGAAATAAGAGACAAAAGTTTTGATCTATTTTTTAGAAAATTAAGATGATCTTAGAAAATTAAGGAAACCTCAATTATGACATCTAAAACCTAGTTGAAATAATGGATCTTGTTTAAAATTGTAGGCTAAGTAAGAAAAATTGGGGAGATATTTTTATCTTGAATTTTTTGCCTTAAATAGTATGCACTTCACACTTACACATTTTTGGGATGAAAACAAAGACCAAAAAGGCCATAAAAAATAAAAAAAAGAAAAAAGAAAAAAAGAAAAAATATATATAATAAAACATCACTTATTAAGCTGGATAATTGTGCCTCAAGAAGCATGATTATTCACGCCTAACGGTGGTAAAGGAAATAAATAATCCCCTTTAGTTTTGTGGACTTTTTCACTCGAGTCCTTAAACCGAGGGATGTTTTCTCATCTGGTGCCCTAAGACCGACTGGTTTGGGAGTCATCGGTTATAGGCTCGTTTCAAGGGTGAACTAGAAAGCCTAAACTAAGGGAAGAATAAGAAAAAGAAAAAATAATATATATATAGATAAATAAATGGCTTGATGGTTAGAGTTGAAATCCCAGAAATCTTCACTGTCACGGTGTGCATACTATCTAGGTTTATGAAGGATAAAATATTCAATCCAATTTTGAATTCTTACCTTAATTGAAGACAAGATCTTGCATAGAGACTAAGTTTAAGAAAGAATGATTATAGGTGGGCTTATGACCTTAGGTCACTTATATTTTTGCAAAAAATAGTTCAAAAACATGTCTCTCTTTCAAAATGCGTTTTCAAAACACTAACATTTGTCTTCTTTCTTTATGGATTTTGTGAGTGTAATCCGCTGAAAACCCTCAGGAGACAACACTCCTCCTCTAGGGTAACCTAGAGGTTTAACGGCTTGTTGCACACGCTGAGTGCAATCGCGTCACCTGCGAAAGTGGTGTAATAAAATTGGTAGTATAGTTTTTCTTTTCTTATTTTGCTCGGGACGAGCAAAAGAATAAGTGTGGGGGTGTGATTGTTATCCAATTTTGCATATTTTACCACATCATTCCCATGCATATTGCAAATAAAAATATGATTTTTAATGTTCTTCTCTCTATTTTTGCAGGTCCACATCTGAAATGAGAAAAGGCCCAAAATTCCTTTAATTAGCAATAATTAAATGGAATTAATTCCAAGCCCAAAAGAGAGCCCAAGTTTGAGCCCAGGATCTGGAGAATTCTACACGCCAACTCACTCATCCAGAAGATCCACGTGGATAACAAACTGTAACAAACTCACAACAGAAAATCTGGCCTCAACGGCCTTGATCTTGCCGCAATTTCTAGAAGTTTGCCGCAAATCTGCGGCAGTTACAGGTCTGTTAGAGCCGAGATATTCTCCAACAACCCAGGCTCTAGATCCTTCTCTCTGAGGCCTATAAATACAGCACCAGGGCCTGCACGAGCGCAACAGAGGGTAGTGATGGAGGAGAGAGGAGAAATTAGAGGATATAGCTTGTAAGTTTTCTCTCTAGGATTTTAGTACTCTAGGTCTTCTTCTTCCTCCCAAGAAATTCTGCAAAAGAGAGTTGTAAGAGAGAGAAAGCTTGTGTAGATCAAGGTGTGACAACTTGTGAAGTAAGGATTCATCCATTCTCTTCTCTCTACTTGAGCATTTTCTAATATTATTTGCTTTCTTTAATTCTAGCTTTACTTTACTTGCAATTTTATTCATGCTTTACTTTTCTTTTCTTGTAATGGCTAGTAGCTAATTCTTTCTTACATGACTAGCTAAACCACTAACCTTGCTAACTACTAACTCATGGGTGATTGCTATCTTTAATCTTGCAAGTTGTATGGTCTTCTCTTCTCCGATGGGTTACTTTCATTGCTTGGCAAGTTCTTGTTGTAATTCCGTATGATTCATGTGTGCCTCATTTAGAGCCTTGTCTTTAGAACAAGTGCCTTGATGGAACATGGAGATGGATCACCAAACATATGCTATTTGTTGTACAACTTCTTTATTTCCATAAATGAATGTTGTATCTTCTTCCTTAGCATCCCTTGAGTGTCGCTCTTTTGATTCCATTATTGAAAGTCTATCTTGTAGGCCAATGACATCTATGAGTCTACAAGACAAGTCCAAGAGTGATCACCCGTCATTCAAGTGGGAAAGTAATTAGACCAACACGCAAGACAAATCTTTGCCGATGAGTCAACATGAGGCACGCATTCACCATCACGGAGTTTAGTAAGTTTTTAGTAAGGTAGTAAGGTTAGCTAGTCATGGTTTTCTCCATCTTCAAATCTTTTACAAGTTTTCTTTCTTTTTAGTGTTAATTCAAAAGCCAATCTTGTTTTGATTTCTTTTCATTTTCCATCATGAACTAAGCCACCCATTCTTTCATTTCTTTTTCCATGTTTTATTCATTCTTTTAAGACAAAAAAGAATCTTCGTTTTCTATCTTCACAACGAACCGTAACGCTTCCATCGCAAGCTCTCCCTGAGAATCGACTCGGTATAGCCCATGCTATAACGGAGATTGGAAAGGATACATTAATCATTTGAAATACATTTGTGAAGTGAACAAGCACTTGAGGTTGACTCTAAACCTTCCCTCTTTTACATAATATCTGTGCAAATACTTCACACTATCTCTTTTCCCAATCAAATTTTTGACCCTATAAATTACGTATTTAACCCTTTTTTTTATGATTTTAGTGTTTGGGCGATACTTGACCATCTAAAGTCCAATTTGGACAATTCTCGAGCCGTTGCGATCGTAAAAGACGAGCTACATCCCTGTAATAACTATGTGTGTATTTTTATTTTATAAATTATATTTCATCATGTTAAATAAAATAATTATTGATTTATTCAATAAACCGTGAGTATCTGTTAATAAATCATGTAAATAGTAAAACATTGTAAATAAAGATGAGTCATAGCTTAATAATATTTTATTATGATTTTTGATCTGCGATAACATGTAGATGCATTATTTAATAAAAGAAATTCTAGATTAATAAATACATTAATAATTATAAAAAAGTTGTGAAGAGTTTTAAAATAGATACTTGCATATAAATCATCTGTGATATCGATCTTAGTGATAATAATGAAATTATTATGACAAATACTGCTATATATATTAACACATGTTCCTGTTACATATATCACCCTGATATTGTCACTATTATCTGAATCATGAGAATAATCATTGATACACTGAATACTGTTTGAGTATGCGTTTGTTATGATTGTGGACACCATTATTACATGTACTTGAATCATCGTTACACGGACACTCCAGTACACTGGACACTGTATTTCATGTAGATATTTGTTACACTGGACACTGCTATTTCATGTAGATATTCATTACACTAAACACTGTTATTTCATATACTTGTATCACCATTACATGGACACTATTTTTCATGTTCTTATATCACTGTTACATGGATTCACTTGTACACATGTTTTGATTGTTCCTGTCTTCATATTGCCTGAATCACTGTTCATGTTACATGACTTACTGTTACATAAATATTCCTGTACTTCTATGACATTAGTATTTAATGTTATACATGACTGTT
Organism: Agave tequilana; assembly: GCA_038442645.1. Taxonomy (NCBI): domain Eukaryota; kingdom Viridiplantae; phylum Streptophyta; class Magnoliopsida; order Asparagales; family Asparagaceae; genus Agave; species Agave tequilana. Next base: position 20,311 of record JAVJIF010029232.1, on the reverse strand, counting down.
TCATGTAGTCCTAATATTGTTATGACACTCATGTTACCTGGATATACCAGCAATTGACCTAAGATGTGTGAGACTAAGTGCCACATGGGACAAAGTGTCACACCACATACGTGATGGGGGCCACCTCTTGAACCCCATGGGGCCACGTCGAGAGTACCACGTCTTATGAATCTTATGTCTCTTGTTTTATGTTGACCTATTACATGTTATTAACAATATTGTTACTGTGTAATTAAATATAATAAATATAACATGGAGTTTGAGAAAACTGAACGGCTGACTAGATCTTATCGGGTAAACGTCATGAATCCATATTAGTCTCATTGCAGGGGACGTGATAGTGTTGGCTATCGTCTGTTACAGCTTGATGAGCTCCCATTTCTTGTTTCTCGTTACTTGTTTCGCCTTAGCGGGCTGGCCCTGATCTTAGCAGGCAGGGGTCTGTTTCAGGTCATAATCCGGGTATGCATGGAATACACTCAGCTGATTAGAGCTCCTTAACCATTAACTTTCCAATTGACATAATAAAATTGCATAAACGATACTACCGTTAGGAATGCTTGTATTTGGTCACTCTCTCATTCGGATAATGATACATGTATGCCATGTTTCGGATTCGGATGGGTTCGATTAGAGTACATGCTCCAGTATGAACTGCCAATGGTATGAGACACTAGAAGAGATTGATTAAAATAGCAAGTGATACTGATTGTTGTTATTATATAATTTTAATATATTGCTCAACCCTGGCATGATATCTGGCATGATAACTTGTCTATGTATATTATATTAAACATCATAATTATCTTGTTTATTATCATGTTATTACATATGTATACTCTGCATTTCAGGTATTTTATGTAGACACACTATTTCCGTACAATCATGAACATGATAATATGATTATTACTATTTATTTTCTGTGTGAGTATTCATAATAATCACTGATAACGTCATGTTACTGTTACTATTAAATAAGTAAGACTCGATACATGTTAATCTAACAAATTAATTTTATTAGTATATAACTAAATATTGTATCTTATTACTCACATTGATAATAATAACATGTTAATGGTATAATAATATAATGTTAGTTGATTTATATAATAAAACTATCCCCGATTGATATGGTTATTGTTTTTAATCAGGTATTGTATAATATTGTAGAAATAACACCGTTGTAACATACATGCTAGGTATTAATGTTATAGTACATATACAATAATTGTAATATATACTGATTGTTACTATAGTTATATTATATCACTGTTACCTAGACATATATTATATACTATCGTGATTGTAATACTATTATAGTATAATATTACTGCTTTCTTCATTTTACCACTCACTGTCGCTTTTTGACGACCCTCTGGTTACATCTTCAGGTTGGAGCTCAGAGATTACGTAGTACTTGGTGTCCAGGTATATTAGTTGAAAGTCCGTCACCTTTATTATTATTCATAGTTATTATTTTATCTGTACTTCCTTATTTATTCTTGTTTTCATATGTATCGTGATCACTGACCCTTTTGCAGGTATTCTTGTACTTATTTAAGCTGGATTTTTATCGTGTATGTTGTGTTTATTCCCTGTACTGAGGCTTAGTACATATACGTGGAGTATTTTCCTCGCATATATGCGTTGCCGACTCTCGTCGCGTCCCCGCTATTGTATATTTTAGGAAGTGAAGCATGACAACAACCCAAATAGTTCCACAAATATACGAGTTTAATACAAAATCAGTTCCATAAATATACAAGTTTAATACAAAACCATATAACTAGAGTTTTCAAGTACTGAAACAAAATAAATAAAATATTAAAGATAAAAATGACTCCTAGCTTCTTCAGATCTCTCCACAGCTTTTCTCCCCCTTTTTGTCAACATCAAAAAGGTGGGAAACAAGAAGCAGCTCACTCGTCCGAGACATCTGACATGAAATTCTTGTTTGTGTAAATCGAATCATCAGGCTCATCGACGATCGAACGATACACGCCAACAAGTTCAGAAGGCACGACCCAAGGCCGAAGGGAGAACCCTCGGCGGGAAGAGGACGAGTGTAACTAGAGGGCATGAGCTGAGGCCACTCATGCTAAGCAAAGGAATAGTCCTCACAAGCTTGATAATATCACTGTGTAGAAAAACATAAGCAAAAGTATTCTTAATCTTTTCCTGGTTAGGCAAAATCTTCGTCGTATTTTCTGATCGTCTCAGGCACATAGCAGTCATCTGGTTCATCAGAGTAGCGTAGGCATCTGTAAAAGAAGAGAAAGAACTAGAGGCAAACTGAGGTGGAGGTTGAGTCGGAGGAGGTTGAGTAGGAGGGGCTGAGCATGAGCTCGAGTTTTAGAATGCATCCTCTTTAAGAGAGTATGATCAATATCAGTGGAAGGAGGATAGGTAGTATCACAGGAGAGGTCAATCTTGAAGTATCTGAGAAGATGAGTAATAATTATCCTGTAAGGGAGATTTTTACTCGAAATCATAAGATGCTCAGGTAGCATAAAATCTATGATGAGCTCGGGGATAATGACTCTTATGCCTTTCAGAAGAAAATAGATTAGAAGAGGTGCACACCCGAGCACGACTGTACTTACCCGATTTGAGTTGAAGATTAAAAAATACAATCTTAGCTAGAACTTGTGCGTGAGAGTATAATACTTCACCTCCTCTTCTTCACTAAGCCATGATTATCATCATTATGCAACAATCGAGAGGCAGTGAGGGCAAACTCTCCATCGGGAAATTCAAAATCATTGAAGTCAAGAAGAAAAATATCAACACCCTCACATGATAAATTAAGAATTTGAGCGAATCCTTCAAGTGACATGTCTATGTAAAAAATTCTTGACTCAAGAGTGAATGGTGTTTTCACAAAAAGATAAATTGGAGTAGAACATCTGGACTAGTTCGGGATAGACCTGCTCTTTGATTGAGACGAAAAATTCTAAGGAATTTGCCCTAAGAATGGTAGCAGGGTTTAGGTGATCAAAGTCAGCAGCACCACAGATCTTCCTGAAATGATTTATTTCTGGGAAAATATGGTGTCACGCCCCGCTTCTAAAATACGCTGGAGTGAAAATGCGACGAGAGTCGGCGATGCATATATGTAAGAAAAATACGTCACATATACGCGCTAAGCCCTAAGTAACCCTGAATAAGTTATAAATCTATACTATAATGAATTAACAATCACTGCAGTATTACATAAAAACATCCATGCATGATATCATATAAATAAAGAACTAAAATAAAGACTGAATCTGATATACAAGAATCAAGAAAAGTACAGAAACAGGAATAAAAAGGAGGCAAGAATACCATAATCAAATAGGGAGAAACTCCAGCTCCTCGTGAAGCATACGAGCTCAACAAACACCTGATCAATAAAATAAAATATCCAATATCTGGACGTGCAAATTTAGGGTTGTCAGGAAGCGACCTAATGAGTGCATAAAAAATAGGGAAGTGCTCATGCATATAAACAGTGTGTACAAAATAACAATAGGTCTAAAGCTGAAAAGAAAAAATAGCTGAATAACAATAATATGAATATGTCTGCAGATAAAAGACAACTAATACAATTGTAAACAAACAACTAATGTCAAGATGTGTAATCTAGCATATGTCACTAGTCTGGTATACAATCAGGTCATGTGTACAATTATATGTCTATCATAACTTATATGATATTCAGCCAGGTGGTAACATCCATTATAGTACATAATAATATATTATCAATATTAATTATGTCAGCGAACACCAATTGCCACTTGTAATAGACGCATCCCATACTACGCCTATTACACGTGTCAACCAGGATCCTAAATTATTGAAACTGGTCGGATGGATACATTGTCCATGTTTTAGGTGGGTCCCGTACATACCGGGACCACGACCCAGATGCCTGGTGTTGAAGCAGGCCCTATCGCTAGGTAGTCAGTAACAACAACAGTACTCACAGTATCACTGTGGAACAATACTCACACTAACACTGTGGAACAATAAACAGATGGGAGTCAGTCATCCCCCAGAACCCTGCAGTGGAACCGTAAGTCAGCTGCGCAACCTGTATTCTAGATCCACCCAAAATACAGCCACTTTCTCCTCCATCAATTTCTTCAATCCTAGTGTAAGTTGTTCATTTATATTATTATTTAATTCAGTTAAACAATCAATATTTATATTACTAGAATACCGGGATGATACGGTGACAGTAACAGTACAGTATATCAGTCAACAGTAATCGCATACTCGGTGAACAATATCAGTAACAGTGAACGGTAACAGTAACCGTGTATATGATGAACAATAGGTTGTACAGGGTGTTACGATCAAACAATCTTTTCTCAGTAACATTCAGTAACATGAATAATTACAGTAACAGGTCTAGACACTGATCCCTTACAATACAGTCAGTCAAATCTCATCCATTTGTACTAAAAAGATATCAGTAACTGATCCATCAACCCATAATCTCAATATAATCATCGTGAACATCAAGTATCAATCCATGTGAAAGTATCTGATATGGTAAACTATCACCTCAATAAATCAATAAACAACTATCTCATTCCTATCGGTTTACTCTAATCCTTTATATTATCAGTATATTAGAGTCTCATATAAACAGTCAGTTATGTCTAGTCATATCCTCACTATCGAATAACAGTAAGATCATCGATCAAGATCATCACACGTTCTCACTTCTATTCAAGGTCATTCACAATATCCAACATAAAGAATATACATCTCAGGTCAACTCTAAATCTAATTAAGTCCATACATAGTTCTAAGCATCAAGATAGATTCAGTTTTCTAGTAAAATAACATCATATTCTATCAGTCCTCAATATTTAAAAAGATTCCTATCTAAATATTCACCAAACAATTGCCTCATAATACTTTACATGAAATGTACCACTCATCCACAAACATGAACTAGGCTAATCACTAGGTCGAGTCAAGTCACAGTCAAAGATATACCACAAATAATCCTGAATTCGAAATGGTAAACAATCTATAATGAAATGATAGGACAAAAATATCTCAGTAACAGATTATTGAATTCACTATATATCCATGTGCTCTATTAATTCATATTAATCTAGTCTACACTCATTCTAACTCTAAGTCAATCTCCACTCCAATAAAAGTCCAACAATAAATCCAAGCACCAACAGATCTAATAAATCAAATAATGTTACCCATCAATAAAGTGAGTCACCGCATCTCAATGCGAAGATACTAAACAAATAATGTTACCTATCGATACAGTGAGTCAGCACATCTCAGTGCTAAGATACTAACTCTGCATATACACAAACACGCGTGCGCGCACACACTTACACACACACATCAACAATATATCAATTTCATTCTCCATCACGAGATCTAGTCTCACCCTAATATAATCACTGATCCAATCTATCAATGAAGTAATCTTATTAATTATTCCTCAACTGTACAATTAAATTCTCATCTTGTTATTACTAATAAGGAGGATCAAGACTAATACTCATCGGCCTAGAATAGTGAAATGAATCGACAATACTGTTGGTAACAGAGTAACAATATATTAATAAAATAATATCAGAGCATCGCAATATACCAATAGTGACCGACATGAACAGAATAATACAGAATAATATATACATGCGCATGAAACATTAAGATAAAACACTGAAATTGAAATAGACGAATAAACAATCACTGACATGAAATGACGTGGTTTCAGAACCGAATCACCATCTGGTTCCACTGCACGAACTAGTATGAATCTTTGGATCATCTCATGGATCGGTCTTTGAATCGCCAGTGTATCGGGCCATCTGCGAACACGAATCTGAGTCTCCTACAACGGGTCCGAATCTCACCAAACAGGTCCGAACACTGCAACACACAACCCAACCCATGAACTCACACGAACATACACCCGTTTACATACACACACATGTACACCCATATACATAGCATACACATACATATATATTATATACACACACCCAAACATACATTCACAGGACGCACACTCACGCACCCACACAACACCCCACTCACTAACCCATGCACACACACACACACACACACTAACATATACATAATCACAAAAATAATTAAACACATGCACATATATTAATACACACACTACTTTATACACCATGCATTAATTTACACTTAGGAATATAAAGAGAAGAGAAAAGAGAGTTATGAAGGGGAGGAACTCACAACCGGCCATGGAAGTTCGACGACAGAGGAGGCGGAGGTCGCGAGGATGTCGGGGTGTCGCGAGCTACTGTCGGGGTCTCGCTAGAGAAGAAAGAGGAGGCCATATGGTGGGTTAGGGCTGCCAGCAAAGGAAAAAGGAGAAGATTAGGTTAGGATTTTGGTTTAGGATTAGATGTTTATATAGGAAATGTTAATTGGTTATGATTATATAGTTAAGATTAGGATAATTTAAGATTAGATGATTAGGATTAGGAGATAATGAGAGATTAGGTTAGTTAGAAATTTTATTTAATTAAGATAACTATTGGATTTAGTAGTTAGGATTACAAGGATTGGGTTGGTTAAGATATAGATTTGATGGATAGGATTAGATAAGATTAAATATATAGAGAGAGATAGGGTTAGTGATTAGGTAGTTAAGATATAGAATTACATAATTTGAATTTAGGATTTAGTTGATAGGATAAGGATTAAAATAGATTTAAGATTAGTTAGGATTTTATTTTGAAATAGAATTAGTTGAGATTATGATTTTGAAAATAGGATTTAGATTTAAGTAAGTTAGGATTAGAAATGATTTTGTTAGGATTTGAATATGAGATAAGATTAAAATTAGATATTGGATAATAGATTTTGGTTTGGGTTTGGATTGGGCTTAGGATAAAGAATAAGAAAATGAAAGAAAAAGAAAAAAAAATAGGGGGCAAGAAGTGAGCTTCTCTAAGAATAATACACAAAATAAATATCAATTACCAATAATACATAACAACAATAATAATTAACACAAAATACAAGCAATAAAAAATATTATTATTCATTATTAAATCTTGTATTTCAAAAATAGAGGTATTACAGATGGAATGCTTATATGTAGCATTCTCAGATACAAAAGGGTCATGAGAAAATGATTTGGGTCTAGATTCAGTGTTCTTCGATTTCTTAGGCTTATCATGCCTAGGTCATTTTTCAGACATGGTAATGGATGAAAAATTGACAGATAATTGAACTAAAAAGAAGTAGAATTGAAAGAGAATGAGATAAAGAGAATTTAACCAAATCAAGAAGAAATTGCTTCCACAAAATGGTTCAAAGAGAATATCCCAAGTCCAATTGATGAATTCTTGAAGAAATTTGAGGACAAACGGTTCAATTTGAAGATTTGAGAAGTTGGGTTCAAGAGGATGTCGGCAGAGAGGGGAAAGAACAAGAGTGAAATGATCTAGAGTTTTGGAAAACAATATTTAAAACATCAAAACTGACTATCAGTCAACCAGACGGTCGATCGACCCCAGTGTATCGCAATTTTGTTGTTCACTATGATCGACTGGACAGTCTACCGACAAAACTCGAGAGCACTGACAAAATATTTGCATTCAACGCCGGTCGACGGGCGGTCTACTGACAAAACAGTAACCTCTGACAAACTCCCTCAATCGACCGGTTGGTCAATCGAATAATCCAGAATGTCCTGACAGACTTACTCGGTCGACCAGGTGGCCGACCAGGATTGCCCCATAAGCAAAAAAAATTAATTTTGAAATAATAAAATTTGATTTTTATTGAAATAAACTTGTCAAGTAATTTTGTAAAATTCTATATAATGTATGAAAGCATTTTGAAAGATTATTTACTCCAACAAATTTATTAGAATAATTTGCACAAATATATTGTTCAAAATAATCTAAAAATACTTATAAAAATCATATATATAAATATATTTAAATCATAAATTAAGCCCAAAAAATTAAGAAATGAAGCCGTATATGGACTCTGAACTTCTTCTCATCATTCTTCTAGGCTAGAGTTTAAGTGCACAATTGGTTTCTTATTTTTATGCTTAATAAATGATGTAAATTTTTCATAGAGAATTTTCAAAAATACTTTTATATGTTTTATGTGAAAATATAAGCGTATATGATAACTACTACACTTATAGACATAAGACATGGAAAACATAAGTAGAGTTGATGTTATCATCATGTATGCATTCTATATAAACAATCATGAAGTTATATTAAAGAAAATTGAAATATGCTATTACATGAACAATTTGAATCAACTAAATTATTTGGATTCAAACAATTACACATACATGTAAGAAGTCAATCAACTCATCTAATCTAAGCATGGATATATATATATATATATATATATATATATATATATATATATATATATATATATATATATATATATATATATATATATATATATATATATATATATATAGAGTCTAGACTAACAAACATGGATATGCAAGCAAGGTAATCTTAAATAAAGTGGAGATGTTACTGATATATATTAAGCAAGCAATCTCTATTTTCAAAAAAGTGGTATTCTTCCACCTTACTTCCTTGATAGCGATGCGTCGAATTTGTTGATCCTTCAAGCTCCAAATGCAATCACTAACAAGTCACCAGCTCCCCTAAGGTTCTGGAGGAGGATACACCTATATCAATTAAATTCGATGTGTTCTTCGGTACCCATATCTTCTTGGGTCTTTTCGGGTTAGTATTTTCTCGAATCCAAACATTTTTATTTTTCATATTCAATCTAAAATAACAAAATTATGCAAGATGGACTTTGCAGTCACAATGTGTACAAGTGTACACTTTGCCATGTAAATGTTCATGTCTGTGTTGTGCCTTCTGTACATGCTTGATGTATGCTCGTGAAGTATGTTTCCGTTGGGTTTTGCCCTATGAAAATATAAAACTAATCTTACTCATATCAAAGAGACACTTCTTTAAAGTAGAATCCAGAACATCAATTCTATTTTGAATACTCATAAATTCATTTTTATCAAGAACAATATTAGAGCTTTTGCCCTTATAAATATGTTTATGGTCATCACAATCCTTTTTGGGATTTTCAAATAAATCGATAAACATTCTTTTCCTTAAAAAATATTCAATTTATTTTTCAAAAGTTCATCTTCCTTTTTCAACTTCTTGTTTTGAATTTTTGAAATTTCATAATGCTCTTGCAATTCTTAAAAAAAAATATCATAAGTTCATCCATAGTCAAATCATCTTCATCGAGAGAGGTTTCAAAAGATATCTTGGAGGGGTCATCCCCATTTGCCATAAAATAAACATTTTACGGTATCAACTCCCTCATTGGATTCAATTTTTAAGTCATCCCATGTAGCCACCATGGCCTTCTTCTTCTTGTGTACTCTTTTTAAGGAGGTCGCTTGTAGAGAGGGACAATCAGGAATCAAATGTCTCTCTTTTTGCAATGAAAGCACGGATCCATCTCTTATTTGTTCTTTGTAGTCTTGATCTTCGATAGCTGCTCATTCTCCCCCTTTTGTGGAACATTTTATCAACCTTTCGAACTAGCATGGCAAAATCTTCTTCTTCATTCTCATTCGTGGAATCATCTTCCTCCGGTATGGATGGAGATGCTCTAAAAGTGATAGCTTTCTTCTTTGGAGGCTTTCTTTCCTCTCGTACCTTCATCTCCATCTCATAGATTTTGAGATTTTTGATGAAGCCAAAGAAGTCCATCTCCTCACAATCGTTGAGCTCCTTTAGGGTTGTAGCTTTCACTTTCCAAGATTTGGAAACAACTCTAATCATTTTCCTTATCTTTTGATCATTGTCGACGGTATCATCTAAGAAAGACAACACTTTAGTAATCTTGATAAATCGAGTAAGTATTTCAGCAATACTTTCACTTTTAAGCATATAAAAGTTCTCATATTAAGAACAAAGTAGATTAATCTTGGACCTCTTAACTTGAGAGGTACCCTAATGAGTAACAATTGAATCATTCCTCACTTCATATGCGGACTTGTAATTAATAATACATGATAAATCATCGTCATTTAATACTTGTATAAGTGCATATTGTGTCTTAGTATTGGCCTCATAGTCTTTGGCAGTGGCCTTGGACCATATATCCTCATCACTGTGAGGTTCTATAAATTCCTTAGTGACAACCTTTGCAATTCTAAATCCTAAAGACCTAAGGAATAAGGTCATCTTTACTTTCTAAATAGGAAAGTTCAATCTATCAAATTTGAATGGGAACTTAATGTTATAGAAATCATCTGATCTCATGAAAAACAAGTATATGTGTAACATATACAACAAATAATTTAGCCAAATAAGGATTACTCTAAGGTGATTAAATCAAAATTTATAGATTAGGCTCTGATACCAATTAAAATCACTTAGAAGGGGTGAATAGGTGATGGCTAAAAAAATTGTACCAAATAATGTGAAACTAAAACAACAAAAGGAATCTAGAAAAACACAGAGCAAGAAACAATCCATACAATAATGAAATACAAGATATAGCTAGCAAGATATAAAATGAGTAAGTTGAGTAGAGAGAAAGCAATCGCAAATGCAGGGGTATGTTTTGAGGTTCGAGCCACTGCTTTACTTTCCCGTCTTCACTGTAATGAAGGATTTCACTATGTTATGATTCCGCAAGATCACCAACTTTACACGTTTCCACAAGAATGATCAGACCCACAAGTGCTCTCACTCGGTGTCGCAACACCTACAATCACGAACATGAAGCTCGTTTGAGGCTGCAACCTCTACAACACTTGAATATAAGAAATTGAGTGATATCTCTTAGATCACCAAATAGCTCACAACACAATCCTATAGCCAAGGTAAGAATTTGAAGCTTAGAGATTGAATGTGAGTGGAGAAACAAAACTTGAAAATACTTGAATGTGGAATTTGGGCTCAAACTGAAATTCTTACAGAAATATTTAGTAAAGATTTTTAGGGTTTTTTTTACAATCCTTTTATTTATATAGAGTCAAAATAGTAGAGAGAAACTCAAAATAGCCACTGAGAATTAAACCGGAAAAGACAGATTAAGAAAATAGTCATTTGAGCTTAATAAGGCAATTAACAGTCTGTCGGTCGATCAGCCGGTCGACCGCCAATGGTCAAATTTCTGACAGTTGGGGATCGCGGTTGACCGGGCGGTTGATCGAATCCAACAGAGAGTTCTGTAAGTCTCAGTCGGTCGATCGCTTGGTCTGTCGATGATGACAACCAGAACAAATCCTAGCATGCCGTCGGCCGCTTGGTCGATCAATGTGCACAAGTCTTTACTTGTGCATGTCATGCAAAATCAGTCGTCCACTCAGTTGACCGACAGAGCAAATAGCTCTGCAGGCCAAAGTTGAAATAAAGAAAATGTTTAGAAATACACTTGATTTTTCTTCAAAATATTTTAAATTCTCAATACAAAATAAAGTTTGTAGATATATTTTGAAGCTCAAATATGTGTAAATCTAGATCAACACAAAAGGTGAAGAATATAACTTGTTCTGTAAAGAAAGAAATTCTTTTTGATTAATATAATTTTCAAAAATGATTTCAAAAAATGATCTAAACTTGTTGAAATTCTTTTCAACAATTTAGAAAACGAAAACACAATAAACATTTTATTTGTGTATGTGAATCTCTCAAGCTTTCAAAATCTCTAAACTTGGTTTTAAATCTAAATCTTATATTAAATATAGAAAAATAATTTTTTTTGATTGCTTCAATCTGCAATTTTCTCAATCTCTTGAGCTTGACTCTAAACTTGAGTGCTATGTTTGATCTTGATGCTTGAGCTCTTGGATCACTTTGCAATTAGCTTCAAAACATATGAGTATTTTGAAGAAGCAAAACATATGATTGAAATATTTTTAAAAACCTGAAACTTATAAAAATAAAAATTTATTACTACCAATAACTTCATGAGATTATCATAATCAAAGCTAAGGTGAATGGCCTTTGGGCCAATAAACTCCCTTTTTTTGATGATAATAAATCTCATGGAGTTATTTTAAATTAATATGGAAGAGACTTCAAGTGAAGCTCCCCCTAAACACATACTTATATCAAATATGACATTTTAAGCTCAATGCAATAATTTAAAGCATATATATTGGATAGTCGATATGTAAGCTCTATGCAACAATTTAAAGCATATGTATAGGATAGTTAACATGTAAGCTCTATGCAACACATTCATACATATAAGAATATAGATATACAAAATAGTATGCACACATGATTCCCTCCAACCACCCAAATCACCATTCTCCAAAACAAAAAGGCAATGGATGATTACATATGAAATCATATAAGAATAGTGCATATCAACCATCGAAACTAACCAATCTCAATAGATTAACTCATGATAAAAACATATATATTAATTAGTATCACATAGAACAAAAAACTATATCATAGCCAAAAATATATATCAAGATCATACCAACACAATCATTACATCACAACCTAAATAGTTCCACAAATATATGAGTTTAATACAAAACCAGTTCCACAAATATACGAGTTTAATTCAAAACCATATAACCAGAGTTTCAAGTACTAAAATAAAATACAGTAAATACTGAAAATACAAAATAACTCCTAGCATTTTTAGATCTCTCCACAACTTCTTCTTCCCCTTTTTGTCAACATCAAAAAGGTGGGGAACAAGGAACATCTCACTCGTCCGGCCATTCGGGATGAAATTTAGACTTCTTAAGACCTTTTAACTATCTTTTGTTTCTTCAAATTTTCACCAAGTGCTCTTGTTTGATTAACTATTATTGTAACCCTTGAGTGAATTCCTTAACTAGTTCAGGATCTTTCATTGATAAATTCTCAAAATTACGACGAATATTTTGGAGTTCCAAAGTAATTACCTTATTTGATCCCTCGAATTCATCTCACAATATTTTTCATGCTTTTTTTGGCCTTCTTTGCTTTCATAATTCTTGAAAATAGTGTCACGTCCAATGCTTGTTGGATGTAAAGTAGCGCATACACATCTTTCTTTTGATTGTACCTTAGCTCATCTTTTGTGCTTGTGTAGTGCTTAAATCTTGAACATCTCATTCATCATATCTGTTTCTACAAAATCCTATAGATCTTGCAAGAGGAATAAGGTTTCATATTGAAGCTCAAAAATTAATAATTTTCTCCTTTAAATCTTGGAATCAAGGAGTAGAACTTGTTGTTATTGAAAAATTTCATTGTTATCTTCTTTGTTTTTTTTATTACCTTCTTTTCAAGCAACGAACACGAACCAAACTCTAATAACACTGTTGATTTTTAAAGAAAAAGAAAACAAAATTTTCTTTGAAGAACTTAAGAACAAAGTATTTTTATTCAAACTTTTCTCAAGTACAAATTTTCTCAGTTTTGTTTCTCTCATTTTTTTCTTTATTTTTCTTCGTTAAAAAATATTGACTATGACTCTTCTTTTATAGGCAAAAGCAAAACAAATCAAATTCAAAATCAAACTCCTATTCCGAATCTACTACTTACTTTATTAAAAGAAAATAAAAACTCCTAAACTAATCCTAATACAATTATGACTCTAAAACTAAATTTTAGAAACTCCAATAATCCTAAATCAACTCAAACTTTGACTTTCCTATTTTTACGAGGATTTGAATTATGATTTTCGGCAAGGAGATGTATAACTCAATAAATATATACTTATTTAGCTTGTAGTTATCTTCGTTAATCAATAAATTCATATTATTCTGGGCGAAGTGCCTTATTGAGACATTTTTGATCCCAAGTGTAACAATCCTAGATTTCTAATCAATGAATTACACTAATCAATTCAAGCTGTTCATAATCTTATTTTATATCAATGAAAATTTCAAGAGAGTGCCCTAGTACATACATAAGATTTTGACTCACAATAACCTACTTATAACTGCCCAATATTATACTACAGTCATCCACAGAGATATATAATATACATGAGAGTACACTTCTCAACAATCCAGACCAACTCAAAGTCATAAACATATCTATATTAACTACACTACCATCACATGGTACCGCTAGTTCATCTCCAATTTGTCCAAGTGCATTCTAATACAAAGAGTCTACATATCCATAAATTTGACTTAAATACAGAGCTAGCATAATCCATCTAGTCTACCATCCACTAGTTCAACTATATATGTACATTCAAAATACAGCAGAGTTATCACTTATACAAAAGAAATAGTTTACAAATTTTTACAGTTTTGACAGATTCACACACACAAGGTCAAATTGCCAATTTTTCTCTCAATTGTTAACACCCATTTACAAGAACTTTTGTGATGAACGTGTGTAGGTTTGAGGGTAATCTCCAACTTGTTTTTTCAAAAAGAACTTAAAATATCATAAATTATGATTCAACCAAGTTCTTGCCTCAATTATTTCTAGTTAGATAAGAGTTAATTTACTCACCCGTGCCGATGATTACTGGTGCTCGCAATTCCCGGCACCCTTCTAAATGTCCTCCTATTCAAAAATACATATACATATATTTGACCAATATTTCTATCATTTATTTGTGATAAAATTTTCAGTTTATCATGACTGAAATTGTTCCTTAACAACACTTATCCCATCGAAATTTTCTTGACACGAGCTTCACTCATCGTCGATGAATTTCCGCACAACCACAACCTCTTCCTCCTCCACCTATGCTTAGCTGTCGTCGCCCTTAACCACCCTGACCTCGGGGCCTATCGTACCCGGAGCCACCATCAGAATCCTCCCCATCACCGGTCGGAACTGCCGCCGTCGACTGGTTGGTGGTCGCGATAAGGAGGGAAGAAAGAGAGGGTGAAAAAGAGCTAAAGGGAGGTAGCTAGTGAGGGAACTTTGTGAGTGAGAAGCTTTTAGAGTAATAAGAACTTGAGAATAAGTGGAAGAAGGAGAGAATGAAGGAGATAAAGAAGATTAGAGAGAGTATGGAGGTGAGAATGAGGATTTTTGCTGACATTTCCCACATTTATATTTTCTCCAAAATTTTCTCATTAAGTCACCTCACAAATCCAATATCACCACCCACTCTTAACCTAACCACCTCACCAATCCACTCATCATGCCCCTAAATCAATTAATTAAATGTTAGTGGGTGGTATGAATACTAGTTAGGGTTTTAAATACACAAATATAATTGTATGTAACATATATATGTACATACAAACACATATATATAGAGATAGACTTGTGTAGTTCTGGAAGGATTGGAGCCTGAATCCTTCCCATTCAAATACAATCATACATAATCTGAATACAAGATCCATTCCGTTGAAGTTAATCTATATTATTTTAAGTATATATAAGCAAAAAATCAAGTATTTTAAATACTTTTTGTCCATGCATCAAGTAGGGGAAAAACAGCCTAAATAGTGAGTTGGTTAGTTTAACGGTGTAGAACACTTGAAACTTAACAAAAATTGGGTTGTAGGGTTTTAAATGTTTAGATCATGATCAAATGGCTGGATCGAGAATTTACATGTCTATAAAGACATAGATCTAATCAACTCACTACTTCGACTGTCTATTTTGCGCCACTTGATGGATGAGCAAAAAATATTTAAAATACTTGATTTTTGGTTTATAGATACTTGAAGTAATGTAGATCAACTTCAACATGTTGAATGTTGGTATTTGAGTGGGAAGGATTCGGGCTAGAATCCTTTGGAACTATACACACACACACATAATTTGTACCACTACATCTATTATGCATTTATCATCTTGCATAAAATTTGGGTTGATGTTACTTATTACCAAAAATTTTGTAACAAGATAAAAATCTCAAGGAGTACTACATAATTCATGATTTATGTAAAATAAATCGATAATTAAACATAATCTATACTAAAATAACCCAAGCGTTACACCAAATCCAAATGGTAGTATATATTTTCCCCCAGAGATGTACATGAAGTTGTAATCATGCTTATAATGTTTGGATGAACAACAATCCGATTTGAGAGTTTGATAGATTTATTTTATGGTGATAGTTAAAATACGAAAATGTTTTTTATTAAAAGGTTAATTATAATTTTTGTGGCTAAGTTTATTGCCGCTTAGATCATATGTAGGACCCACCCACACCCGATCCTTTCTGAATTACCCGACCTGACCCCAACAAACCCTAAACCCATGGCTAGGATTTGGATTAATTAGTTTCTCTACACATTGGGTTTTGGGTGGGTAGAGCGGGCTTCAATTTTCGGGTTTAGGTATAAAATCGCCTCAAAACTCGTTCAACCCGACCTATTGATACCCCTAAGTGAGAGCCTAATTTCTTTGGCTCTTGTTAGGACTAGAGGTGTTGAAGAGTCGGGCTTAAATCTAAACTTGCAAGAAATCCATCTGAAATTATAGGTTTTATAGCAGTCTAAAACCTTTTTGAACTCAATTAGAAATGTTTTTCATTTTCTTAAAACCTACCAGAAAAAATCCAAGACCGACCCTAACTCACCCTTTTATATGTATTATATATACTAGTAAAATGCACGTGTACAAGAACAAGTGAGCTTCCTCTGAGAAATATATAACTTAGGATAATGACATGCGTCCACACCACCGGAGCTTTCTCTGAGAAATCAATAACTTCTAGAGTCTAACCCGGACCCTCTGCCACTCCTGGCCATCCAGGAGCTACCCACCATCCAAAGACTTCCTCAGTCTGTAGCCACCTTCCGCCATTACAAGACCTCTACCCCTCCGATGTCCTTTCCACTCTGAGTTTTTTCCCGTTCTGAAGGTTCCAGCTCCGAACCTGAAGGTCTAACAACAGATCGCCTATGATCTCTACCGATACTTAAGTAACTCCTTCCTCCCATATTCATAACGTGTAATGCCCCTATTAACGTGAGCAGTTATGGACAGTGACAGATTCTCTGGCATGCAATCCTAATCGATTAGCATTAATAATCATAGCTGTTACAACAAATCACGTGTCTGCAGATCATGCACTTATAGCAACCCGTCAATTCCACCTCCAAGCCGGCATCATTGTTAGGTATATATGATCTTTCTTTTCCTGGGGAAGGGGATCACTTCCATAATCCTAAGAACATACACCCCCCATACCAAGCTATTATCCTCTGTCAACACTCCAATACACCCATCGTTGCCATCTGGGTGTTCCTTTCATTCATTACACTGACAGTTATCCTCTATCGGTCCTTCCTACCACGCCCGCATTTGTCCTCTGCACGACACCTCTCCATCCGCAACCCCAACAATTTTCCTCTGCCAGTCTTTTCATTCCATTCCACCTACTGATTCTCACGCTCGAGGGTCTTAGACCGGTACCACATCGGTGCTTATAACCTGAAAAATGTCTTTTCCCGTGTATGCTCAGACATGTACCATCCAAGGAAGTCCTCAAATAACTTATGGTGGGTTTGATCCACGGTAAGCAAGTTTTTATCCATCACAAATTAGTGCTTTCATAGAGATCTGAGTCCATATTCAAGATCTCCTTCCCATCCACCCAAAATCTTTCACAAAAGCCTAGTTCCCAGTGCCAATGACCCCGAGAAAGCAAACTGTCACCAACAATATTGTCCCATCAAAGGGCAAAGCCAACAGTGTCGCGTGGGCACGACCCTGGCCTACGGGTGAACAATAATATGCTACCGAGGACACTAGCTCTTCACCTTAGGGGCAGCTGCCAGCATCCAACTGACGCTGTTATTCGAAGGCCAGATCTTTCAAATGCTTGCCGACATGAAGGAGCAGATGAAGAAGCAACAAGCCCAGTTAGATCGTGATAGGGAGCAAGCTGCCCTCGATCGTGAGAGAGCCTCCCATGAGCAGTAAACATGAAACAACTTAAGATAAGCTCCAGGCACAGATCGCCACCCTCTGGAGGGTTCAGGAGCAGACGCAGTCAAAAATAGAACTAGAATCAGAGAGACTCAGATCTATGGGCACATCACAAGTTCAAGGTTGTCCAGATCAATGTCCCTCACACAAAGACTACTCCGACAACGAGGCTGACATGCCTCATTTCTGAGAGACTCGGAGGACATCTGAGCCCTCGATGAGTTGATCCAAAGACGAATTGAGGAGGCAAAATTGTAACTCTGAAGTGGACCGAAACAAATTGCTACCAGTGTCTTCGACTTCCCTCTCTCTGAAGAGATCCTGGAGTGCGAGTTCTTGAAAAGTTCACAATTCTAGCTTTTGATTACTACTCTGAAACGAGTGATTGGTTCAACATATCAGGCACTTTCGAGACAAGATGGTGGTCTACTCCCACAACGATCCACTCTGTGCCTAAGCTTTCTGTCTAGCTTGGAAGGTGGCCTCGGATTGGTTCTACTCTCTGCCGTCACATTCTTTCCACAACTTCGATAAGGTAACCATAGCATTCCTCACTTAGTATGCCTAACGTCGAAAAGCCAAGAGGAACAACCACTGCTTCCTGATCGTTAAAATGAGGCAGGGCGACAACCTCAAGTTCTACTTCAGTCACTTCTAGGGCCGGCTGGCCAAAGTTTCTAACTGCGGTGAGGATGTCTCTATACTCACATTCATCAATGGGCTGCAAGTTTCTCACCTCTGTCCAAGAATCTACTAAAGCACGATGTCATTCGGATGAGCGAGGCTTTATCCCGAGCGCAACCCTACATTTAGTTGGAGGAAACAATAAAGAGCTCCGCCAACTACTCCGCCAAATGCGGTGATGATGGAGAAAAGTCAAAGCCATAGTATGAAGCCACATCAGAGCCAGAACCCGAATCGGGGGCAACCCACCTACAAGAGACAGGCGCTCCTGATTCTTTCATTGAGTCCACTCCAAGCCTTCAAGACGACAGAGCATTTTACTCCGCTCGGGCTCCCCATCAATGAGGTATTCAACGCCATTAAGGACCAACTATGGGTTAGCCCCCCCAAAGCAATCCAATACGACCTGCACTCCCAGGAGCGAAAAATAATGCTCTTCTTATGACAGTAAGGGCATCAGACCTCCATTGCAGAAGTCTTCAAAAGTACTTAGAAGAACTTGTCCTCCAAGTCTTGTTTAAAGAGTACGTCCTTACCCTCGGGGAAGTCTCCGATGCAAGACAGTTGAGTGCTCCACCTCCTACCCAACTACAACACATGATCATCCAGAACAAGGCGAATGAGTCATCCTTTCCCTCCAATGAAAACATAGGAGTATCTCCACCAATAACACCAATTGTTTTTTAATTAAATATCATGTATTTTATCTTAACCATCAAATAGAATTAAGCTTTTGCTCCTAACTGTTTCAACTCACTATGCTACTGGGATTACCCCCTCTCAGAGTCTCACCAAGTTCCTGCTCCACTGATGGGCCTTACCCCTACTCGGAGACGACTGTTAATCCAACTTCACTGATAGGTCTCTCGCCCACTCAGAGTCCAAGGCTTACACGCTCCGCTAATGGATCTTACCCCCACTCGAAGATGGAAACTCAAGCACCACCCTGGGGGCTCCCTTTCGATTAGCGTACAGGCAGTCGAAACCCTTTACTGCTGGGGTTTTCCCTACTTGGAGTCCTCATTCTGATGCCAAAGTTTTCCCACTCGTAATCCAAATGCTTGCATGCTCTGCTGATGTGTCTTACCCCCACTCAGAGATGGCAATACGAGCGCCAGTCTACGGGCTTCCTTTCGATTAGCCTACAGGTAATAGAAACCTCCATTGCTTAGATTTCTCCCATTTGGAGTCCTCATTCCTCTGCTGAGATTTCTTCACTCAGAAGTCAAAAGCTGCACGTCCCACTGATGGGATTTTCCTATTTGGAGATGGTAACACAAGCACCAGCCTATGGGCTTCCTCTCTATTAGCCTACTGGCAGTGAAACCCTCCGTTGTGGGAATTTTTCCCACTCGGAGCCCCAACTCCATTGTTGGGATTTTCCCTACTCGGAGTCTAAAAGTTTGCATGTATCGCTGATGGGTTCTCCCCCACTAGGAAATAACAACGTAAACTCAACAAACCATTCCATATCCAATCACCATACCAGAGATATAGATCAATTATCTAAGGAAGCATGATCATACAAATTCCAAAAGCCAATGGTAATAACAAGCAAAGCAAGATCTAAATATTAACTATTTTCATTCAAAAATTCATTTCCATCCAAAATATTTCCATTCCTAATACCATTCTATTATATTTATTTGATGACATTTAACAAGAGTAATACAAATCATTTTACATCTCCGTGTTTATTTTTTGAAAATGAAATATAGCAGACCAAGATCCAGTCGCTCAATATGACAACTGACAGCCAGCTGTGC
>JAVJIF010029231.1:0-52288 GCA_038442645.1 Agave tequilana | reverse complement strand
AAAGAAAATCCTAAACTTAATTCTTTGAGATGCCTCTCCTATGTTACTCTTCAGAGGTATTATAGGGGATTTCAGTAGTAGAGTTCCAATAGAATACTCTCCAAAACCTCCACGCACGCGGCCACAGAAACGCGACGTTTCCGCGACAAAAAAAGGGAGGCGCGACCTTTTTGTGGAGTTTGAGCACGCGCTTTGGTGTGTGGTTTCTTCTCGTTCATTCATCTAAAGATCTATCCTTTAAAATCCTCATTTGCATTCTGGTATTTAAAATAATTTTGTTTCCTAGATAACTTAGGAAACACGTTATCTATAAATCCAAACTTTAAACCTGAATTTTCTCCTTATTTTTGACTTGGGGATCAAGCAATTAATTTAAATTAACTTTTCTTTTATCTCTGAATTAGGATAAGATAATTTCTGATTTAACTTGGACTTGATGGGCTCTTGGACTTCTCTTTTAACTTGTGGGCTTCTTTTGGACTCTTTTCTTTTCTCTTTTTAACTAATGAGGCATGCACATTACTAAACAATAAAATGATTAAATAGTAGTGCTTTATAAAAACAAACATGAAAATGTGACTAAAAATATGCACTTTTGATGAATAATCAGAGTTGCAAGGGTATACGGTGGAGGTTGCCGAAAGGGGAGATGGCCAAGCGTGGGGGGGGGGGGTGATGATGGCGAGGAGGAGAAGGTTGGCTGGGAGATGATGCGTGCGTGGCCTGGGAGGATGCCGACCATGGTGGTGATGAAGGGGAAGCCGGGGCCGGGCATGGGTCAAGGGGAGGTGGTCGCGGCCTTGGGAGAAAGGAAGTGATAGTGGGTTTCAGCGGCGCTTCGGCGGAAGTTGAAGGAGCCCGGGGTGGAAGGGGGCTCGGAGGGGGTGGAGGCATGCAGGGTTGGAGAGGGAAGAGGGTGTGCTGGCGGCTATGTAGGGAGAAGAATATGAGATTATGAAGAATAGGTTAGGGTAAGAGAAATTAGGAAAAAATTATATGGGGGGTTTTGCGTTATTGGGTTTCGGGTTAATGGGTCTAATGGGTAATGTATTAAATAGAAAATGGATGGAAAAAGAAAGGAAAATGTGACTTGGGCTTGGGCTAAGGGCTTGGATTTGGAAATAAGAATAATAAAAACAATAGTAAAAATAATTAATAATGATAATTAAAACCAAATAAATATTTAAAAGTGTTATTACAGTATTACTAGCTAGGGGATTTTGCAACATATATATATATATCCCTGAAAGATTCAAGGTTCCTGAAAAACATAGTTCAAGATACCGTAATTTATACTCAATTAAGTTAGCATGATCCTTGTATGGATTAAAACAATCAAGGTACAATAATTTATACTCAATTAAGGTATAATTTTTCTTAGTGAATAATTATCAAAAGAGGGATATGTGAGTAATCCTGACTGTCCATGTATATTTTATAAGAAAATCATAAATTGATTTTTCCATAGTCGCAATGTATGTTGATAGAGACTCCTGAAGAGCTCACAAAGGTTGTCACTTATTTGAAAAAACGTACATCGAAAAAATCTTGAATCATTTTATATGGATAAAGCTCATGCATTAACATCTCTGATGACTGTACGATCACTTGATGTGAAAAAAGATTATTTTCGTCCTCCTAAAGAGGGTGAAGAGTATCTTGATCCGGAAGTATCATATCTTAGTACATTTAGTGCTCTTATATATCTTGCAAATTATAAACGGTCAGGCATTGCATTTTCAGTCAACTTATTAGCAAGATATAGTTCTGCTCCAACTTGAAGGCACTTAAATGGGATCAAACCCATATCAATGAAGTTCTTCTACACCCATGAGCTACAGAAGAAAAGTGATATTAATTTTAGCAAAGACGGTCAAGTGACAATCTCACTGATTTATTCACAAAAGTATTGTCGACATCGACATTCAAGAAGCTAGTACATAAAATTGAGATGTGCTGCCTTAGAGATGTTACATGCTGAAAGTGGATTTTATCTTATCAGGGAGAGTATATTTTTCAGGGGAAGACTTTATTTGTGCATTGTACTCTTTTTCCTTAGTTATATTTTTTCCTACTGAGTTTTCCTGATAAGATTTTAATGAGACATGTTAAACATTGTGATTAAGAATGTTGTACTCTTTTTTTTCGCTAGGTTTTTTTTCCCACAGGGTTTTTTGTTAGCAAGGTTTAACGAGGCACATTTTCATAAGAGACATCCAAGGGGGAGTGTTGTAAATAATGATATGATGTCTCTACACCTCTGACCTTTACTACCACCATGAGCCTTCACTATTATTACCACGACTCTCATCATGTAACCTTCACTATTACTCCCACGATGTTCATGATAAGAGGATGTCCTTTCATCTTCCTCTCATGTATTTTGTAACTTATGTCACCCTCATCTCTCTCTTGTGTATTCCTTAAATAAGTATGTAGATGACTGAATAAAATACAAGGAAGAAAGATTTTTTTCCTACTCTTATATTGTGTGAAAACTTGTTAGTTTATTATTTGTCTCATTCCTCCAAATTTCACAGTATATTTGTAATTGTAAGCTACTGAAATAATCCACTATGCTAGTGAGACCTAGCTTATTCGTAAAAGGGTGGGAGTGGTTGTGGAGAGTCCCAGATTTAGGTCCGACTATGATCAAATGTTTAAAAAATATATAAAAAGAGAATAAATCTTAGACATGTGCTACGCACTTTAAAAAATTAATAATTTATGTAAAATAAAATTTATTAAAAGTACTTTTTTGTATGTTTTTTCTCTTATTACAGAGCATTCTAATCTTGAATAGCAAAGAAATCTTTCATGTTCTTTTTGATATAAGTATCATTTTCTTTCACTAATAAATGTTGCGTGTTTATTTCAAAAGTCATTTTGGCAATTTGGATCCTAATAAATGTTTCTCTTTTTCTATTATTCGAACTATTTTTTAAGATACAGATGTCAGATTGTGGCTAGATTTTGGGTGTTGTGTCTATTTCTTTTTTAGGGGTTTTAAGATATAACTCTCTAACAAATAATATATTTTTATATTAGTTTCTAATAAATTATTATTTGAATATTAGTCCCTAACAATATGAGACCCATTAGTTAAGAGTCCCTAACAAATTGTTATTTTGATATTAGCCCCTAATAATATGAGACTTACTTGTTAAAAGTCCCTAACAAATTATTATTTGAATATTAGTCCCTAACAATATGAGACCTACTGTTAGCCCAAAGGTCATTCACTTTAGTTTTGATGGTGACTAACTTATTAAGTTAAGTTACTAATAATCTTGCGTTTATTAAATTTCAGATATTAATCAAGATCTTAGTAAGTGTTTAGTTCCAACAAAAGATTCAAAGTCAAGTTTTGAAGATATCAAGTATTGATTGAAGAGCTCGCACTTTAAGATCGCATCTAGTACTCTAGAGAAGTAAAGCTCATTTGAATCAAGTTTGGATCGAGTCGTCTTGGAGATGAAGATTGACAAGAAAACTTCGGTTTAGTTTTGTTTATTGTTTTAGATCTTGTATAAGGATAGTCTAGCTTTGAGTTGCTCAAGTATACACACACAAAAGTTTAATAGTTTTGATTTCAATTAACCGCTTTGTTTTTAAGTTTATTGAGTTTTAATAATATATCTCTCAGTTTCATGAATAGATAGAATCAAAATAAGTTTACATGATTTATATGCATATTAGATTTCATCCATATGCATATATACTTTATATATTTAGAAAAACTTATTTTGATGTATCTAATTCATGGTTTCAAGTTTTGTTTTTATCAAAACTTATTTTGAATTTATTGTCAAAAACAAGTATATATAATATTTACTATGTGTATTGGATTCTATCCATGCACATCATGCTTCAAATGTGTTTTAATATCTTATTTTTTGTATTTATACAAGTTTATAGAAAAATCGGTTTTCCATTTCAAAGTTTAAGTTTTGAAAAATACAGTTTTTGGTTTAAGCCTTAATTTCTATGCCTCAAAACTAGTTCAAATTGTTTATAATATGTGTTGATTTTTGATCACACATATTTGTATACTTATTTATATGAACTTATTTTTGTGGAATTTATGAAGATTTATTTGATTTTTTTAGGGATTTATCAAGTTAGATTTTAAACCATAAAATCTGTTTTCTGGGCTGCTGTCGGTCGACTGACCGGTCGAACGGTCGGTCGACCGACGTGCACAGATGTGCACAGGCTTTAGCGGTCGACCGATCCAGAGAGCTTGCTCTTTTGTTTTTGCCCCGGTCGACCAAACAATCAACTGATCCAGAGAGCTTGCTCTCTGATTTTTGCCTCGGTTGACCGAGCGATCGACCAATAGGCTGTGCCTTGGGGACGGTCGATCTGCAATCCCAACGATCGAAAATTCGACCGTTGGTCGGTCGACGGGGCGGTGACCTACAGGCCTATCAGCTTGATTTTGACCCCCGACGGCTATATTTTGGACACCCTATAAATATGATTTTCCTTGGCCAGTTTTGTACAAGATTTTCAAGAGCCAAATTCCCATCTTCTTAAGTGTTTTCAACAAGTCTTTTAAAAGAAGTTTTTGTACTAAAACTCTTATCTTTTATTGTTTTCAAAGTTTTGGAAAATCAAAGAAAAACAATCCTTTGAGAATTCTATTTTGTTCTTCATTTTTCATATCTATCAAGAAGCTTTTTCCAAGTGTTTCTTTATTGTTTCTTTTTCAAATACTTTGTTTTCTCAAATACTTGAATATTTCATTGCAAATTTATCCTCTAGGATCTTGTTTGTGAGAGGTATTTTGTTTGTAATCCTTTGTGATCACCAAGAGATTGTTTGTGATCTAAGTGATCACGAGTTGTAATCTTTCTTTGCTTTGTCCTACCTCTTGTGTAGAGGTGAGAGAGAGAGAGAAAGAGTTGGAGTTGTGTACTCCCAGTGTATAAGTTTTTATTCCTCGGTGTAGTTCCCTTCGTGGAAGGTCCTATGTGGATGTAACGCCCCGATTCCACGGATACGGGGACGTCACTGCGACGTATATACGTAGGTCAGAAGAAGCCCCCACGTATATACGCTAAGCATAAAAGTACAATAAGGAAAACAGAGTACAACACAAAACGTGGTGTATACAGTCATATGCCAACTATAGAAGTACAAATACAACGTTATACAAGTTATGATAACTGTTACACTTTACAAGTGATATGTATCACAACCAAGTCCAAAAGAATATATACAAAGATATACATAAGGTGCTCACGTAAGAGATGGAGGCTCGTGAGCCAAAAAGAGGAGTACGGCACGAGGGAACTAGAGCTGGTCAGCCTGCTCACTGAAGTATGCCTGATCTTCCGTGGAAGGATCCACTTCGTTCCAGGTCTCGGAATCTGAATATGCAAATCCAAAGGATCAAGACTTATATACAATAGATAGCTACAGCCAAGTGGCTAAGGGACGAGTACAAGTAAGATGGAACTATATAAGGTATATCAACTAACAGATATGAAAAGCATGAATAGATAAAGTCGTACTATAGATCTACAATTAACGCTTTATTATTATTATTACTTGTTTTACTCGGATATCTAGCTATGTGGTCCAGCGTCCCAGTGCACATAGATCCATATCATAGTAATACAAGGTTGTTGTTGGAAATCAGCGGTTGTATCGACGAACTATGTTTACAGTGGACCCCGTACATGCCCGGGATAACGGTCCAGGATTGTTCCGTTGCTGGTGACGGAAGCCAGCCGCTAGGCTATTCAGGAGGGACTTATGTATGCCCTTATCAAGATGGTACCAGTAATACAGGGAGCAAGCACTCCCCTCGGTCCCCTGGAGGCCCACAGGTCAGACCGGAACATGGGTTGCACAACACTCCTAAAAGCCACTGTAAACACGAACACATATCGATATCCGCATGTTTTCCCCCGACCCAATATAAGTGGTCCATTTTATACAAAAGTCAAGAATATCATGCTTGGTTCAAGTGATGGCATGATAAGTGGGGATATCCATTTATTAACAAGTCATGAAACGGGAATATATAATAACAAGTCATGAAGTAATATGAGATAAGATTCATCAAGTATCATGTCATGTAATATCAGTAATGTAGCATAAACATGAACAATGTATCACATGTGTATAGAGGTTAAAGTCCAAAATCAGAAAAGGAAACAACTAAGTTAAATAGTCAGAATTAGTCGACTAGGTGCAAGGGTTAGTCGACTAATAGAGGTCTTAAGTCGACTACTAGTCTGCAGGAGTCGACTAATAATGGTTTCCAGAGAGTTGGAATTCTGTTTCAAGAATAGTTAGTCGACTAGGGTTGGAAGGGTAGTCGACTAGTGGTGGACTATAAGTCGACTAACGGATGCGCAAGTCGACTAAATCTGTGATATAGAAATTTGGGATTTATTTCAGGGACATGTTAGTCGACTAAGGTACTATGTGTAGTCGACTAGAGGTCTCAAGTCGACTAATAATTGGGATAAGTCGACTAGAGCCGAGAGTTAGTGTTTTTGGTTCAAGGAAAATTAGTCGACTAGGGGTCAAAATGTAGTCGACTAGGGGGGTCTAGTCGACTGGTAAAATGGCTTAGTCGACTAAAACTGTGAAAATCAGAAAAGCTACGTTTCAACTAAAGTGGGTTAGTCGACTAGGTTCTAGGTTAAGTCGACTAATCCTGGAAAAAACAGAAAACAGAACAGAAATTCTGATGGTTGTTTGTTGGCCTAAAAATGGGATTTTTATGACACAAGTGTATATGAATGATCATCACATGTACACAAGGAAGTAATCTAGTCTTGGTGAGTAAAAATACTCACTTTGAACGGTTAAATCGAGGCTTGACGAGTTCCGAAAAGATCGTGTCGACAAATATCACCAAATGATTCCACGGCGATACTACGGACGATCACAATCCAAAAGTTGTGGTAGCTTGAGAAGAAGATGAAGACTTGGTGGTGATTTTGGAATTAGGGTTTGAGATGGAGGAGAAATGTTGAAGGCTATTTCTTGGTGAAGTGAAAAAAGAGAAAAGAATTGTAAAGGGAGTTTATATAGGATTTGATTTTTGTAAAGGAGGTGTAAATAAATAAATTGAGAGGGGTTTTGTGCAAATAGGGGGGATGGGATGTCTCCCTTGGCCAATGGTGGCCGGCCAAAGAAGAGAGAGAAAGAGAGAGGAATTGAAGGGCATTTATGAGGAAGGGTGTGGAATTTTTAGATATTTTGGAGGAGAAGATTTTGGGAAGTTGGTGGAAGGAAGGAAGGAAAGAAAAAGGAAAAAGAAAAAGGAAAAGAATTTGTAAAAGAAAAGATATTTTCTTAATTTTGAAAAATGAAAATATTGAAAACACTGATTCCTGGGTTTAAATCGAGAATGCGGAAAACATTTCGGAAAATACCGAAATCGTCCGAAATTCAAGTGTCTCGGAACGACTCGTAAATTTCACCAAAATCAATAATAATATATGAAGACGTATAGTGAAATCCGTTTGAAGAAATACTTTATAGTTTTATAACTAAAATTCCCGGAATCAGTTAACTACCGACTCCGTTGGAATTTTCATAAATTCATAAAATTCTAAGAAAAAGAATGTAGATAGAAAATACGATTCTAAGAGATAATGCCTAAAGGACTTTCTAGAAATTCCTAACTGTTTGTAAGATAAAAATTCGGGAATCGATCAGCGACACTGGTCGACACCGGTTTTGAAGAAATTCATTTTAATTCTAGAAAATTCCAGAAATTCACCTAAAATCTAATATATTAGGAAATGATATTTGAAATTGAAATTGGTCAAATACGGGAAGTAAATCGAAAAATACGATCGAAAATCAGAATACGCAACTTAGTACGTATTACGGAAACGGGGTATTACAGTGGACATAGTGAAAATTCTTCTGTGTGAAGGCATGGACGTAAAGCAGTGGCTCGAAACTCGAATCATATCCTTATGTTTGCGTTTGATCTTCTATCTCATAACTCTCTACTCTTTATATCTTGCACTGTCTTTATTGTCATATCTATATATGCTTGATATTATTTGTGTTCACACACTTGTGTTCAATCAAGAGAGCTATTGAAGCACCTTAACTCTTAATTTAGAGGAACCGTGAGGAGAAGTTTCAAAGCCGTTCACGAGAAATTCGGACTCACTCTTGATTACACTTTGTGTGTTAGCTTTTAGTTTTTAAATTCTTTATTATTGTCATTAGATAAGCACTACACCTATTCACCCCCCTCTAGGTATACTTTCCCCTACTTGTTAAGAATCCCTATTGTTAATAATATGAGGCCCACTTGTTAAGAGTCCCTAACTAAAATTAAAAATATGAGTTTTTAAAATACAAGTTTCTAATTAATTTTATATTTTAATATCAATTTCTAAATTATTTCAAAATAATAATTTCTCACTAATTTAATTTGAGAGGGCATCCAGACATGAGACTCAAAGGGTCATACTTTAAGATTGAGTGACATCCATAGAAAACAAAAATCGGATGTTGATAGAAAGGTATTTTTGTCTAATATTAAATTTTAGCTAACTTTAACGGGATATTTTTTTTAGTATTTTAAATGATTTTTAATCATAGAGACTCTTAACAAGTGAGTCTCATATTGTTAGAAACTAATATCCAAATAATAATTTGTTAGGAGGTCTTAACAAGTGAGTCTCATATTGTTAGGGACTAATATCCAAATAACAATTTGTTAGAGACTTTTTAACATATAAGTCTCATATTGGTAGGGACTAACATCCTCATAACAATTTGTTAGAGACTCACACCAAAATATAAAATTTCCCAGGGACTTATATCTTAAGAACCCTTTATTTTAATTTTTTTGACATAGGACGGGAGAGATGAGAGAGAATAAATTAGAGAAATTTTAGATATGTAATCACGAAGAGAGAGAGACAAGTATTTTGATTTCTCTATCTAACTGCTATTTTTTATTTCAAAATTTATTTTTGAGATGAGATGTAGATGTATGTTATATTAAATGAATGGATATATTTTGTTTGCACGCGACACAAATGTAAGTCCCAATTAAATTAGAATTCAAATGAATGAGTCGTGGTTATAATAGTAGAAATATCAATCTTAAAAGTTTTAAATTCAAATACACCCAATTGAAATCAAATCTTGTTTAGTCAAAACTGAGCGAAGCGAGATTTTCTCCCGCGACTCATTCATAAAGTTTGTCCGTCTGTCCGTCTTCATCAGCGCGAGAGAGAGACTCTCTCTTCCTTTTTCTTCCTCCTCCTCAGGCAAATTCGTCGCCCTCTTTTTCCCTGCCGCGGCCTCCCTGGCTTGGTTTCCACCGTCTCAAGGATAAATTAATTATCGAGCACAAAGTATAGGAATTTTGGTGCCGCCACCGAGGAACTTTTGTAGTGGTCAATTCTGAGATTCCATAGGATCGAGCCACGTGTCACGCTGCCTCAGAAGTGCGATAAGCTGTCAATGCACTCAACACGCCAGTCAACCCGAGGAGAGAGAGTCTCAGGCCAACCCCAAGACACCTCACGACTCCAAGGAGAGGACCCTGTGTTCCTTCTAATCCCTGACATCATCGACCTCAGCAACGGAAGATCCGAATCCCAACACAGTTGCATTAGTATCGTATTCCCCATGTTCTAAACACCTCTCCTATTTCAGCGGGAACAATTATGGATAGTGGCGAATACCCAACATGTCAATCCCAATAAAGAAGCTCAACAATCCAAACAGATATGGAAGAATTTTAACAGCAGATCATAAATCAGGGAAAGATCCGCTCCATCTGGTGCAACACAACCGACTACTTATAGATAGGAAAAAGCCAGAGAAAGAAGTTTTTTCTCAGTCTAAGTTTTGTATACTTATTATATTAATTTTCATCCCACATAAAGTGAGAGAAATTTCTTTCTGCTTGTGATATGAGAACAATTGTTCAATCAATCGCATAGAAAAACCCCAACTTCAACCTTATCAACCCCACTTTCAGCAGAATTGGCACGCTTCTTCAATCAACCTCCCCATTAAAAAAAAATAAAAATGGAGGGAATCCTCCATCTCCTCTCTCTATTTGTCGTCGTCCTCTTCTTCACTGCATCATCGTCGTCGGAGCTCGAAGACTCCGCCTCCATCTCCCGATTCCAAGCCTACCTCCGCATTGACACCGCCCACCCAACCCCCGACTACTCCGCCGCCGTCTCCTTTCTCCTCTCCCAGCTCCAAACCCTAGCCCTAACCCCTCCCCTCGAGCCCCAAATTCTCGAGCTCGTCCCGAACAAACCCTTGCTCCTCATCAAATGGCCCGGCTCCGACCCCTCCCTCCCTTCTCTTCTTCTCAACTCCCACACCGACATCGTCCCCTCCGAGCCATCCAAGTGGGCCCCATACGCCCCGCTCTCCGCCGGCATGGATCCCGCCACCGGCAACATCTTCGCCCGCGGCTCCCAGGACATGAAGTGCGTCGGCCTCCAGTACCTCGAGGCCGCCGCCCGCCTCACCGCCGCGAAATTCGCCCCCCGCCGCACCGTGTACTTCTCTTACGTCCCCGACGAGGAGATCGGGGGAATCGATGGGGCGAAGGCGTTCGTGGAGTCGAAAATCTTTAAGGAGATGAAAGTGGGGTTGGTTCTTGATGAGGGATTGGCGTCGCCTGGAGAGGAGTATCGGGTGTTTTATGGGGAGAGGAGCCCCTGGTGGATGAAAATTAAGGCCGTGGGGGCACCCGGGCACGGGGCGAAGCTGTACGATGGGAGCGCAATGGAGAATTTGGCGAAGAGTGTGGAGAGTGTGATGAGGTTTAGAAAGGCTCAGTTTGATTTGGTGAAGAGTGGGGAGAGGGCAGAAGGGGAGGTGATTTCGGTGAACATCGTTTATTTGAAGGCTGGAACGCCCACTCCCACTGTAAGTTCTCTTGGATATAAGTTTGGTTTTGATAATTTAGTTGGTGTTGATGAATATAGGAACCATAAATTAAATTAGTAATTCAGTACTCAGCATGAGTAGAGTAGTTGACATGCAGAATTTCATTCTTACGATTCAAGAAGTGAATTTAAGAATTTGATGATTGATGCTGATTAAATCAGTAATTACGAGTTATCTGAAGAATATCCATCAAGCTCAAATTGTTCTGTACCAATCATTTCTGTTCATGATGACATCCAATAAACTTCCGTCCATGTAAATACTTTTCATCTTTGTCATCATCTACATGACTGGTCATTCTACATGCTCCTATTTTCTTTAGTTTATACCATGATCCGCTGTAGCATTTCTTGATCTGTCATCTCTGTTTAAAGGAAAGGATGTATGGGAAGTATGTATCGAAATTATAAGGTTATGCATGATGCAACATTTCAAGGGTTAAACTTGTGGAGATTGTTGAAGTTTCAGCCACACTGTCTGACTAACAGTCAACACTATGTCACATTACCTTTTGAAACTGCCAACATCTAGTAGAAACTAGTTCTCAGTATTTAGGAGCTACGCCATTATATATGTTAACCGTACAAGCTCTACTGATAGTGAGCTGTCGAAGATGTAATAATGGGTGTGCGTTTTGTTTTCTTGATTGTAAGTTTAGTTTTAATGGTTTAGTTTGATGTCAGGTTGTTGAAACTTGATGCATTTTTTAGCTATAAGCTAATTTAGTAGGGCAATTGTAGTTGAAATGCTGAATTTTATCATCCCAATTCAAGTTGTTGAAGGATTCTTGGACTGATTAGGCACCATTTATTCATTGTATCAAGAATACATCAACCTTGAATTCATCTGACCACTCGTTTCTATTTAAGATAACATCCAATAAGCTTCTATCCTTGTTAACTTACGTCTTGTGACCTTTCAACACAAATCTGGTCATCTGCCTTTATCAATGTCTCCACAACTCTTTGTTATGCACACCACTAGTTTCTCAATCAGTCACGACTCGCTTCCATCATCTACCATTCTGCACGTTACTCTCGTAATCCATATGTAGAAAGATAATTTGTTAGGCTTAAAAGGAAAAGAAAATATTTGAAAAATATATATTGAATGGTAAGGATGTTTATGTCGCAACTATGTGAGGGCTAAAAAGTAGCCTCGTAATTTATATGTAGAAAGATAAAGGGTGCGCCAAGTGTTAATTTCTTGGGTTTAGAGGGAAAAAGTGTCTGAGAAATATATATTGAATGGCAAGGACATCTATGTCGCTGCTATGAGGGCTAAGTAGTAGCCTTATGGAGCCTACCAAAGTTGAGACAAACCAAGGTTAATTTGGACTACCATTAACATATTCA
This sequence comes from Agave tequilana, assembly GCA_038442645.1. Classification (NCBI taxonomy): domain Eukaryota; kingdom Viridiplantae; phylum Streptophyta; class Magnoliopsida; order Asparagales; family Asparagaceae; genus Agave; species Agave tequilana. Next base: position 40,013 of record JAVJIF010029231.1, on the reverse strand, counting down.
TTGATCTTATTTTTTTGATATTCATTGTTAGCCCAAACCATCAGCTTAAGCTTTTAGGTGAGGTCACATGACATGGTATCAAAGTACAACATTTCAAGATCTTTTTGGGTTCAAACTTCAAACCTCACCATTCGTGGTTTAAAAAAATGTTTACTTAACCTCATTTATTGTCTTTTGTGTGGCCCAGAGGACACTTGAGGTGTGGTAAGTCTTATGTCTGGTTGATATACATTGTTGACCTGCAAACCGATCAGCTTGAAGCCTTTGTCTAAAGTGATTATCTCAGACTATTCAAAACTAGTTTTAGAGGAGGCAAACAACTGTGTCTGTTAATTGTTATAGGTTGCTCTAATGTTAGTGCATTGTTCAAGCTCTAAGCCACGTTAGATATTGAGAGGTTATAGGGTTTGAGTTGGCTTTAATTGTTAAAGGTTTCTTAAGTGAAGGGGCTGATGCTATATCTCAAATGCCATGTGAGAAGAGGGGCAATCTTGTAGATTTTTTTTAGTAGGGGTAGAATCAGAATGTGCTAATGTTTTGCTTACATGGAAGCTGGTAGTGTTCATGAAACAAATGAGCATTTCCTTAGTGACATCTCGAAGCCTTACCCAATGTTGAAAATAGCAATACTGTAAAGAGTGGCACCCAATTTTTAATAGCTAGAAGTGTAAAAGCATAGCGTGAAGTGTAAGCTGCATGTTTTTTTATTTTTTTATTTAAAGGAATATAAAATAGTCCTAAATAAAGATAATAAATAGAAAAAAAGTTTTTTTAAAGTATTGAAATGTATAAAAATCATCACCACAATATTTTTAATATATAACCCTGTATATAAAAATTAGGACTCACTAATGGGTCATTGAGGTTTCATTACAATCTTTCACCCACGAAGTTGGGGCTTCATCACTCAAGAGAGAAGAAAGCCCTACCTTGTTACTTTAGGTATGTTAACATAGCCTCCTACCCACCCACTTAGGCCAAGTGAGAAAAAAAAATTGAAATATCGTAGAGTAATTACGCTATGCTACAGAAAAGTGTACATAGCATATGCTATTTTAAAATAGTGGATAACTACATCTTTTGTAGCTATTTTAGAACCCTACGCAACAAACAAGAAGGGCTTTACTACAAAACTAGTTTTTTTCAACATTGGCCTTACCTTACCCTATTTTTAATTGATTGTTATGTTTTCCTATCTGATTGCCTCTTGAAGGCCATTGTCCTTTAGTTCATAGATATCTAGTTTGTGATGCAAATTTTAGGAATAAAATTAAGGTATCTGCTCTGTGAGGAGGGCTGAACTACTGAAAGGGGTGTGAGAGAGAATACTCATTAATTCAGATCTGAAGGAATACTATGTGATATGCGAGTTTCGAGAACTTTTACTAGGTATTGTGGAACAGAAGAGTTTGTTGTGGAACAAGGTTATTTATTAAAGTCCATCCTAGATTGTTATTGATATGGTGGATTCTATCAGTTTGGGTTCTTTTGCAGTCTAATTTACAACACTTTTGCTGGAGATCCATTTGGATCAAAATATAAATATTTGATGTAAAACGGTAGATTGGAGGAAGTCTTTTTAATGCTTGTTTTTAATGCTTGGAGGTGGTTCGCCCAATCCCATATCCTCTTTTATGAAACCAACTTCTCATCAGAGAAAACAGATCTTCATGCCTTAAACCTTTATTTTTTCCAGGTCTCAAATAAACCGGGAGTATGGGGGTGGATTAGTGCTATTTCACCCAATTGTTATTGATAAAAATGAGAGGGGGCTACCAAACTTGCAAGATCTTGTAAGAGAAATACAATCAAAACCTATATTTGGAATAGGAAATAAGAACTTTTATTTTACTACTATCTTTTATCCTTGTTACTGTGCTCTAAGAGAGGATTTTCTCTCTCTTAGTTCCATACAATGCCAAAACTAGTCCAGTAATTGTATGGAAGGGTTTGCTGATTATTGTTCTTTTAAACAACATCAGAACCTGTAGTATTCTCTGTGTACAACTTGTCTGGGTAAGGTCCAAGGTCATGTAAAATAAAACACTTTAGGGGAAAATTTTCAGAAGGGAAGAAGGAAAGGAGAAACAGAAGAAACAATGAAGGGAACACAACCCTCTAACTCTCAATCAATGTCAATACTCAAATATCAGTCATTACTCAATTGAAGTTTGATCTTCTATGTACGAAAACCTTATTTACAAAAACTAAACATAGTGTCTTAATTCAACTATAAATCTATATTTGATTATGGTAAACTCAAATAAAAAGGAAAAAAATACCCCACCCCAAAAAAAAAAAAACAAACACACACAAAAGTTAAAGAGATGTGTGTCAAGTGCAGATTGCAGGAAATCAAATATAGTTATCAAAAGAATAAAAAGAATTTAGTAGGATGGAATATTTTGTGGAAAATATTTTTATATCTTCAAAAATTTTAAAACATTTCTAATAAAAATAAATATAACATATTCATTTTAACATTTTAATGATCGATTAATCTTTTTTAGGAAACTCATCAACTCATCTAATTTATTTTAATTTTCTAGAGATCATGATATATCTCATACACATTATCATCAACATCATGAATACACTTATATTATACTTATTAACAAATCAAGTTATTACTCATAACTTTAGGAACACAAATCTTACACAAAATATGGTTTTGATATGTGAAGGTAACTTATTATTAAATTTCAAAAATAATAAAATACATGATAATTCAACATATTATATTTTTTGTTAAGATTGAATAGCTTTGAAACTCTAGAAAAATAATCAATTGTATCAATATAGGTTTGAAGATAAATAAAGTAATTAGTTGTTATTTGATTAAACAAACTTTCTCATATAAAATTAGGTTAGATTACAAAACACTTCTATTTGATAATTTTAGAAACTAAATCAAATCATGATTATTACCTAATCAAATCAATACTCATAATTCTAGAAACACAAACTTTATTCAAACTCTGATTTTTAATTAAGTAATTTAATTAATATATTGTAAGAAGATTGAATTATTTTTATGGAAAAGATATAGAATACTAAATTTAGAGGCTGATAGAAGTTAATATAATTTATGCTTTTAGTCTTCTATTTAAATTAGAATTCTTTCTAAACTTTGAAAATTAATGAATGGTGTCGATCCAGAAAAAAAATCTGAAGGCTCAAAATCACTCTCGACGGAAACGCTATTGTTGTTTTTATAAGCATGTGTGCACATACTGAGTTCGACTAAGATCCTATCGATAGGATTTGAGTATAGATTCTATAATGTGAAAAATATGTATTATGCAACTAAAATGGATAATCCAGGCCATTCAACATGGTCTACATCATTTAAAGTGCCCAAAAAAAAGTGTTTTTGTGACATGTGCATCAAATGGGATAATAGCATATGGTTGATAATAGAGATTTTCATTTATCTATGGTTTGAAAAATACAAATTGAATATCTAACTCTTGGATCATGATTGAAAGACTTAATCCTTGAACAATACTTTCATTTTGCATTTGAAACATTCTAAACCTTAAAACTACATAACTTACTGCTTTCGGTCGTCCATTTTGTGGCTATTTGATGGATTAGGTAAGAAGACTTAAAATAGTCTAAATTTTAGTTTTTAAGCACTTCAAACAATGAAGATCAACTTCAACTGAGCATATTTATGCACAATCACTTAATTCCAATAGGTAAGATTTGGTTCCAAGTCCTCCAAGCAGGAGCCTAGTTGAACTCTACACACACGAACACTTAGCGGTAAAGCTTTAATACTTTATGACCACCTACAAAAGTGCAAATTATATAATGAAATTAGATAATCCATATCATCTACCCATGCTTTAAGTGGTGGTAAAATGAACAGTTCATGACAATTGAAAATTATTCATTTTACAACTACATGATGCATGCGCAGACCTTCAAATACATGATTTTATGTTTTTAAGTTTTTTAAACATGTAGATTAAGGTCAACGGAGTGGATCATCTAATATCTTTGTATACTGCACACATTCATAGGTGGTCATAACTAGCTTTGTTTTGTCCTAGTAATGTGTGCTTGTGTGTATGGTAAAGTGTTTCTGGTGTGTTTCCTTAGATAACTTCATACGGAAGTGCTCTAAAATTTAACCATGTACCTTCCCGATGAATGATCCACATTATTCATCAGGATTTCCGTGTCTTAAAATGCTTGTATATAGAAAATCATGTCATTTGGACTTTTTTCACACCATTAATCAAATGGTTTAATTTATGTTATTATTGAAAAACCATTCATTTTTATAATGTTTTGATGCATGGCTCAAAAGGTATCAAAAGTGCATACTTTTTATGTTCAATCATTTTAGGACATGTAGATTAAAATCAACAAAGTGAATCATTCTTAGGAATGGTCCAATGTAAGACTTTTAAGTCTACTCCTTTAGTAGTTATCTAAGGAGACATGTTAGGAACATTTTTTATTTTACCCATATATATTAGGATAAGAAGTTTTTCATTTTTTTGTTTACTTAGAATATATTTTTATTAGAAAAAAAGAGAATAGGGATAAGGCATGATATAACCTTAAGGTTCATTCTGATAAATTGCATGAATATAATGTTATATGAATTATAAATTCCTAATCACATAAATCATGAAAACTATACATTGTGGCTTGAATCTAACTTATATCTAAGCTGGTTTAAGACTGGACACATGCTAGATAGATGTGTCACACATTCACTAAGCATCTTGTACACGGTGTATGTACTTGTCGGTGGTCATGGATTTAGTGGCCTCCTATGTTGTATGGACATGACAACATTGAAATAGACATGACACATGGTCACATGATGGATTCTTAAAAATACACATGACACGTGTGTCCAACACGTTTCGAATACAACACGGCTCCATGATAGGAGTATCCGTGCTACATAGGTGGCCTCCAGCATATGCCGGTGCAATAGATAAAAGAAAAGGAAAAATCATAAATCCTATCCCAATCAAATAACTAAGTGATAAAGATAAAATCATAATTTCTGAAGATAATACAAATCTAAACTCCAAGATAGTTTCGTAGTTTCAGCAGAGCACCCATCACTATAAGTTTGGCATCACTTCTCCCCATCTTGAAGGAGATATCACGACTTCATCAAGGCATAATCAAGGTAAGAAGCATGGTTTAAAGTTTGATGTAGGTGTCAGCCAATTATTTTTAGTGTCAATATTGCCAATATTAGTTGTCAATATCGACATCATCGGCCATAGCGGCAATATTGGCTTGAATATCGGCCGGTATTATATGTTAATATCATATCGGGAACCTCAGAACCTAATACGATATTGCCGATATATATCGGAATCGGCGAATATTTCAAACGATGGTAAGAAGCTTACAAACAGGAGGAAGGAATTTTTAGAGAATATCTCCAATCTTTTTGAGCTTGTATTTGAACATCTTTGAAGAATTCTGTCTCAAAGGCAGCAACATGGACTAGACTAATGAATAGTGATCAAATATAGCTAAGAAGATAAAGGTAACTGGTATGCTCGGTATCATGCAAAGAACTTCAATTAGTTGCAGGTTGGTCAGATCAGAATTGAGAAAGAGTTTTGATGTGGTTGCAGCCTTCTTTGTATAACAAAGGCTTTGATTAGATCTCAATTTGAAGAGAGCTATGTGATCTGTAAATCTGATTATACATACTTGAGGACTGGTTTAATATTGCTCGATCGTGATATGAGGATGGGTTGATGATGTGGATTAGTTGTTTGGATGATGCAGTTCTCTAGTGATCTCACTTGGGGTGATTGTTTCTTGAATTTCAGAATTCGGCAAGGACTAGATTTTGGCTCTGATACCAAATTAAAGAGGAGCACTTTAGAGGAGAATTTAGAAGGAGATGAGAAAAGGAGAAACCAAACGAATAGAGTAGGGAAAATAACCCTCAAATGTGAGTCAATATTAATACTTGATTTTCAAAAAAAAACATCAATATTCAATAATTAGTCATTCCTTGAATAAAGTATGATCTTTTGAGTATATAAACTTTAAACTTTATTTATAAAAACTAATTTAACTAAAAACTCCATATTAGATAGAAGTAAAATCCATGTTTCAAATATCGGTCGATTATGAAATATATCGGCAATATCATATCTGGTTTTGGGGTATCCGATACAATGTTAATTTTATAATAGTTACTGATATTGGAGTCGATATGACCGATATTCATGGCCACTATTGGTGTATCGATGCTAAAATTCATTGGCCGGTACTAACACCAAGATTTTAGACCATTGTAAAATCTAATGTCTTACACTCCGACCAAACTTAAATTCAAATAAAGGATAGGACATAAAGACTAAACCCTAAAAAACATAAGCTTCCGAAATAAAAGAGAGAGGCAAAGCATAAATACTAACCATAATCAAACTAAAAATGGTAATTAACTAAGGGGAAAAGATAAATCCAAATTTGTAATGATGAAAGAAACTGATGGATCAACAAAGTTTGGCCTTACTTTGGATTTCATAAGATAGCAGTGCCCTATCTCGGGGTTTTTTTAATTCGAGCTGATTATTAACTCAAGCCAATGGTTAGTGCTAATGTACAATGAGAGAGTAGCGGGAGTTATAATGAGCCAAATGATAATGACAATAAAGCCTCTGTCCCAAATTCTTGAGGTAAACTGCACAAATCCCTTTTTCTCCATTCAGTATTAAGGGCCATCTCTTTTGTTATATCAACAATTAATATATCCTTTGTTATCCCTTAATCCATGTTTAGGCCTATCCTTAGTCCTTGTTGCTCCATCAACTATAGTTCTATTGTTCCTGAGTGGCACACTATCTCCTTTTTGAACATGCTCAAACCATCGCAATTGATTCTACCTCATTTTAATCTCTATTGAAGCTAACTCAACTTATTTTCAATGCACTTATTTCTTATCCTATCTTTTAATATTTTCACTTATCCATTTTACCATTATCTTCTTAGGGTCATTTTTTTCTTGGACATGTTTCTTTACTTGCCTACTATTGTAATCACATGCCTGCTGTTGTAATCTAAAATGCATGCATGGCTGGTTGTGCAACTGTCTCATAAATTTTTCTTTCAGTTTTATAGGTATTATAGATAACATAATACCCAAAAGCACTTCTGCATTTCAACCATCTCACACAACATTCTCCACAATATCACTAGCATGATGAATGACTGATCCTAAAGAGTGAAAATGATTGCTCTAGGTGTTTCTTGATAACCAATGTGCATTACATCATTAAAGTAAAAATATATTAGGACGAGAAGTTCTATAAAAGATTGACAAAATTGGAGGACCTTGCTTCTATATATAACCCTTTAGGCCACTACAAACAAACAAAAGCATAGAAAGCTAAGTAACATGGATATTGGAAGATCTACAGAGTGCAAGCATTGGTCTAAGCAGACTTACAACACGGACATAGATATGATCTTAACATGACATTAATAACGGCTTGGCAAGTAGTGGGAGAACCAGGAATGTTTGCTAGTGGGGACACAATATGTATAGTTAATGCATAATTGTACCATTACAAGGATCTTATGTATGCTCAAATGTTTGAATCGTGTTTCAAATATCGGCTGATTTTATACATGTCTGCAATATCTTATCAGCTTTTGAGGTACCCGATACGATGTTAACCCTATAATATCAGCCGATATTGCTGGTACGACCAAAATTGCTGATATTGACAATCGATTATTGCTGATATTGACATTTAAAATGATTGGTTGATACCGATACCGAGATTTTGAATCATGATTTGAATCTTACATTGTGCTACTTAGATAACACAAATTAAACCAATGCCAACAAACATTGTTGCTACCTTCTAGCATGTACAAGAACTGAAGAAAGCACAAGGGCATTAACTGCAGCTACCGTGCTAATTTTAGTTAACTAAAAAGAAAATCTCATATTGCAACCTTTGTAGAACAAGAATCATCATAATTCTTAATCCTAGATTCTCAAAGCAATACTTTCAATTTAAGGTAGTAAAAGGCTCTACGATTTCAGATCCATAAAGTAAGTTTAAGTAAAAAGTTCGGGAAGTTAAATTTTAGTAGAACCTTTGGATGCATGAACCTAATTAAGTTCTTACTATTGAAACTAATGAGTAAAACAAACCATCTGCACAACTTGTGGTGTTACCACTTGCCAGTTTCTTCTTCTTCTTTCATTCAAAAGCAGGGGGATGAAAATATTTGAAACAATAGGAAGCGAAGAAAGGGAAGAAACAGATGAACATGTGGAAATGATGAGTTTGTTTGGTTCATTTATTAAGAAATAGAAATACATTACCGGCTTGAAACAATTAGAGAGCAACTTAAATTGGTATTTAAAATTATCGTAGCTATTGTATTAGAAAATATCTCAATTATATAACTAGAGAATCTTTACCTAATCTTTTAATTATAACGTGATGCACATATGATAACTAAATATTTATAATTAGAATGTCATATATACATATAATGAAACCAATTAGATAACAATTAAATATTTACAAAATCTTTTCATTAGAATGTAATACATCTGCATAAAAGAAAACCATATTAGAAGACAAAATATATGGCATACTCAACTAGGCTTGAGGTGAAAATGATAAAGATCAATAGTAACAAACTATATTAAAGGTTCGAGATAAGTATAAGAAGATATTATCAAATTAAGTGGGTCAAGATCTTATGTGTAAAGGAAACTGACGAATTCACACAGAGCTCTGCCCCGTTGGCAAGTATATTGAAGTTCATATATTTTTACTGGAAAATATCAAGATTCTCTTATATCTTGTCCTTGTACTAGCATATGACTAATCCCTATGCCCCAACAATTCAATGTGCTTCATAAACCCATTGTATGTAGATCACCACAATCAAGTAGGGGACCCGCACAGTATAATAACCCAACCCCTTTTAGTGACATCTCTAGATCAGATTATGGAAGACTACAGTCTAATGTGACATAATCTTTTTCATGTAGCATCCTACTCTCTCCCTTCTCACTCAACTGACAATGGTTGCACATGTGATTAATTTCTTGTTTTAACCATCATATGGCCAAAGATAATTTTTAAGTTTGTGTGGGAGTCTACCCGCATGAAGGATCATTTTTTTTAAGATCCGGTTTCTTAATGTTCATGCATGGATCCGTTTATTAGTTGGTTGAGTTGGATCCAGCGCTTTGTTTATATGGCCTACAATTTTTTATTTGAGGAACTTTTGAATCCTGTCCCATGTGAGCTGCGTCAACAAAACAGAGCCTTTAACCATGACAGTCTTGCTTCATTCAAGTGCAAATATTTTGATAACAAATTAGAGAACAAGCTAATGGTTAGATTTTTTATAGAACTCAATCTAGGAAGATTTAATCGAGTGAAAATATGTTTTTCTTTCCATTTCAGTCTCCTTTTAGTAACCAAATCCGCCATGAGGTTGACGCATCTTTTAAATGCTGCTGGTTTCATCCTTCAGGGTTTCGTCATGAATCTGCAGCCATCTGAAGCAGAGGCAGGTTTTGATATTCGTGTCCCTCCTAATACTGATCCTGTGGCTCTAGAGAGGCGTATTGCTGAAGAGTGGGCACCCTCTTCTCGAAATATGACCTTTGAGGTATGGACTGCTCGTCGTGTGTTGTAAAAAGAATATACTGATGTTGCACAATCCTCCCTTATCGTTATTATTTTGCCTTTATAAATGACATTGCTGAAATGGACACCCAATGCGTTCATGCCGGCCGTTGTTGAACACTAACTACTGAAGAAATAGAGGATTTTCAGCATGATTAGTCGGTTACTATTCACTGACCATTGTGCAGTAATAACATGGCATGCTTAAAAGTTGACATTAAGGTAGTGATTCACTGGATTCGATAAACCTTGCCCATTGGTCTTTATTTCAGTACGGACATGCTTTGGTTTTTGAATTATTCACCTCCTTGTGTGAACCTACTACCATTCTTCCATTTGAGAGCTTTTCCAATTAGGAACAACTTATTCCAATTTTGCTCTTTGGTTTCCTTCTTCAGATATATAATGTTGAATTTTATATGATGCCTAACAGAAGAAATAAATGATATTGCATACACTGCCACACAAAAATTGTAAATATATGGGTCTCAGTCAATTTTTCCTCTTGTCAGTGATGTTTCTACAGTTGCTTGTTAGGTGATAGTTCTGGTAGGTTCCAATTAGCATGATATGTGTGGAAAATATGAATAGTATCATGCTTGAATTATCCTTATTTCTGTTATATATGTGAAATTCTGATCAGACAGTTTGCACAGGACTAACCTCTTTCTGTTTACTGCATCTTTGCAAATATTGTGAGCCTCACTTTAGTTAATTTTAATTGATGAGAGCTTTGATTTTTGTACATAAAGCATGTTTCTTTTCAATTATCTTGAGCATGTTCAATTTATGCATAACATACTTCAATTAGCGCCTAGGGAAATTTCTGCATAATTGTGCACTATTAGTATACTGTTTTGTAGATTGTATTTAAGAAAAAAATTCTGTACTTTTTCTAAAGATGTTTTAGATTGGACAGTTTAAGCATAAGGTTTCTGTGCATGATAAGTTTGGAAAACCAGCTGTAACAACTGCTGATAGTTCCAATCCCTGGTGGACACTGTTAGAGAAAGCTGTGAACGAAGCTGGTGGGAAACTCAATAAGCCAGAGATATTCCCAGCCTCAACCGATGCTCGCAATTTTCGAGAGCTGGGAATACCAGCATTTGGATTTTCGCCAATGGCAAACACGCCTATACTGCTCCATGATCATAACGAGGTTGTTTTCAGTTTCTCATCTGCAGTCATCTCCCCTTTTCATAAGCGATATGCTTGTTTTCTACATTTTTAAGCATTAACCAGAGACTGGAAACTAGCAAATAAATGATAGCTGGTAATGCCTGATTAGAGAAACATGTGAATTTTGCTTCCCCAGAATTTGAAATGAATGTTGCTTATTGTGCACAAGGGGCTCACAACAATATGTTTGCTTGTGCAATTTATTTGTATCAATGGGCTAAGCTGACTTGGGTACAACCAAACTGCATCAGGAAGAGGATTTAAACTGATCTGGCCCGGGTAGTCTGGTTAAATCTGATATCCCTGCCTTTCGTTATTGAACATTTGAGAAATATTTCTTACTTTTCATGATGGCCGAATGTTTACTTTGTGAAATTCTTCTCAAATGCTAGAATGTGTGACCGAATCCACATCAGATAGGGAAAGTCAACAATTTGGTCATAACTGCATACCATATTTTCAATAAATTGCTTACTTTATGTTCATTTTCAATCTTAATCTTGTTTGTTTGTATTCTCGGAGAAAGTTAAAAACTTATTTTTGACAATTAGCCCTCTGTTTTCTTTAAATCGAATTTTCTGACCTCTTGCATTTTAATGTCCCCTCTCTGTGCCACAGTTCCTGAATAAAGCAGAGTACTTGAAAGGAATTGACATCTATGTATCGATCATCAAAACACTCGCCTCGTACAGTGAGCATGGTAAGGACCAGGAAACAAGAGCAGAGTTGTAGACAATGAAACCCCTCTGTTCCTCCCAGGTTTAGTGAACTTGCACAGTAGTCACCTTCTCGTTGCAGCACCATTGTAACCCTGGGCCCTGGTTGATGATGATATATCCATGGAGGCATTTGTTATAGTCTCGGTAGCAAGGAATCACTTGAACAATTGTGGCAATAATTGTTCGGATGGCAACGCTATGTACATCATAATAAGAACAATGTCCGCTGCTGAATAAGATTGTGATACAAGAAAGTAAGCAGAATATTTACTTGTTTTATGCATCAATAATTGTAAGATTCCGAAGTTATCAATATACTGCTTGTATGCTAGATCCCCTTCTGCATCACAGTCTTTACGCACATTTTCTCTGCTGCCACTTTCTGCCATATTTTGAAAATTTTAGTTTCCATTACAGAGAGACATTACAGGGTCCCAATCTTTGAGAAAGTTGGTAATATTCATTAAACAAAACCCAACAGGCCCAAAAGCTTCAATATTTCAGTCAACATCAAAAGGAAAAGGAAAACAAAGCAATCCTGAAAAAATGCATGAATGAAGCAATCTGCAGGTTTCACACTGAAACAAAGGTTGGAAGCCATGGCAAACACACACGCACATTACTGTGGTGATGATCGAAGCGAGGACAACACTGAACACGATCAATGTCACCTTCACATTTTGCGAACACATCTTCCGCCTCAACTCTCCCCCTGCTCGTCGAAACCTTGTGCCTGTAAATTGTAAACACAGTTACTCAAGATCTTTTCAAAAGAGTTTGATTGCATGTAGTTAGTTATTCATATCGAAAAGTGCAGTTTTTTACCCCATCAGCGTTGTCCATTTGAAATCCTTGGGCTTGTGAAACTTGAGCCTTTCTTCACCTGTTCAAGCCTTTGCTCCTCAGCCAGCCACAGGGATGCATGTTGTTGATACCCCGTTTTCTATTGGTCACGGATTTTGTTTCACCTTATGATTTTCATGAAGAAAATTGGTTGCAAAACTCAACCAAATCCCAGTTTATAGGCCTCAACCAAAACCTAATCGTTAGGCTCAGAACCGGCCAAATTGGCCTAGTGATCGACCGCCCGATCGATCGCCAACGGCTATATTTTTAGCCGTTGAGGCATGTCGATCGACTCCCCGATCGACCGATGTGAGAACAATTTTGTTCTCACAGAAGTTGTCCGACCCCTGGTCGACTGATCGAGAGCATACTTGCTCTCTGTTAATCGGATATCGGTCGGCCGATTGAGAGAACATGTTTACTCTCAGGCCATCAGTCGCTGCCCAGTTGATCGTGTGCACAAGCCAGTTGGCTTGTGGCACATCTGGTCGACAGCCTGGTCGACCGGCCTAAGTTCAAAAATTATTTTTGTTTATCTTTTTGAAATCTTTTTTAAAATCTAACCAAATTTCTATAAAATCTACAAAAATAAGTTTATATAAATGCTTTAGAATATAAATATGTGTAATCTATAATCAACACATATTACAAACATGTGAATTTCTTTTTGAGATGTCAAATTCAATTTTGAAACATAAACTATATTAAAAGTTATTTTTTCAGAAACTAAACTTTAAGCTTAAACAAGTTAAACCAAAACTTATATAAAATACAAAAATAAGTTTCTCAAATTCTATTGAAGCATAAATGTGTATGGACAAATTTCAATACACATATCAAACAATTAAAACTTGTTTTTGAGAATTTCTCCTAGTCTTATTATTTCTATTAAAAGTACCCAAAAAGAATTCAAAAACCAGTTGGAGTGTGGGAATAACTTATTTCAGATTAGGATTTTTCCAATTGTACTTGTCAATAAACTGATTTGAAATTGGCCATGCATGCAGAATGGGAATATCTACGTAAATACTTTCTTTCTCTTGTGATCGCATGTGTGTTAGTTTTTTTGCAAGTATATCCTTCTATGTTCTTGGATCTAGGGACATCACTAGGTCAAGATAAACAAACTTGGTCTTAATTGTGAAAGAGAGGCTAAAAAAACTATTATTGATGTATATTAATGTGATATATTCGAGCGAAATTAATTATCTTATACTCTCTTGTTTTCCTAAAACAATAAATTATATTTATTTACAACGAATATAAAGTAAACTCTATTTAACAATAAAAATTTGTATCAATTATTAGAGAAAAAAAAAAAACAAAACCGTTATCAAAATATCCAAAAAAAAAAAAAAAAGGAAAACTGAAAATTCTTTTTGCAGCTACCAATTTCTTGTGACTCGTTCTATTGTGTCACTGTTTCAGATAGAAATACTAGATACTATCAGTACAGTAAGTGGAACCTTCAGTTTGGTCGATGCAAGCACCGTACATCGTCTATCCAGTTCTCGGAGAGAAACGGCAACTCCTACGGATCTCATGGATATGGCGACGCCATACCCTTCTGCCTGTATGCTCTCACTGGGGGGATCGGCTTCCATGCAGTGGCGGAGCCAGGAGGGACCTTCTGGCCTCGCCTGAAAAAAGTTCTAGTTTCTTTAAGAGATGTCAGCAGCCAACAACACACTTGATCTATATTTTGTGCCCGTCGTCTTTGAAATCTTGACTCCTTAATTTGTATCCCTCATCTTTGAAATCTTGACTCCGTCACTGCTTCCATGGATTATCTAGACTCTGGGTTTCTGAACGCCATTGGTGTTTATGTTGATACGGGTGTGAAGCAGACGACTATTAGGTGCATAGATGACCAAACAGAGACCTGGGAGACGGCTGAAAATTGTTTTCCATGGTATATTTTGTTAGTCCAGAAAGAGGGATTGTTCTTTTCTTTTTATGCTCGAAGAGATTGTTCTATTCTCCTCTAAAAGAAACTTCCTTCGTTGTCTTTGTATTTGCCCAGCAAATTTCTCTTGCACTTTGTCTATCACTTTGCTCATCACTAACAAGAATGCTAGATTTTGTGCTCAGTTTCTCTCTTACAGAGAAGTCTAGTGCCACGAGCGGAGTTTAAACCCCAGACATCTAGCACACTGCAGAAAGATTTTATCATTGTGCTACTAGTGTTACGTGGCACTTTCAAGTGCACAGCACATTTACAAAGATTAGCTATACAAGATATTGAAATAAATCAAAGACTGGTAACAGTTCCAGTCTAGCGAAAATCCTTCCCCTGGATCATCATCATAGCTTCTACTTCTATCCAAGACGAACAAATCAAAAACTCAAAACCAAATCCTGTTATCATTCATCTCCAAAAACTCACAACTCTTGATTCCGTAACTCTCTGTCAAACGCCGCCGTCTAATCAGCAATCCAACATCCTTGAAAGCAAGCATAGACTTCGCATTGGGCCTGCTTTCTCATTTCAGAATGGACGAAGTAAACCACAGTCGAGGATGTTTACTAGCTCGTTTGGCTTCATTAAACAGTGGTGTTGTATTATTCATGTAAAAGGATTGTATTTTTTTGACAACTAAACAGATTAACTCAAATACCAAAATCATCAGTTGTAAATCATAATCAACATCAACGTGATCATCCCAGTAGCAAGCGGAACCCCCTACGCGTTGATGGTTTACAACAGAACGAGTTCTAAACGTCAACAAAGAATTGGGCGCGAGCTTAACAAAAGCAAGAAAATCTAGCAGCTAACCCACTACCGTGGAGGAGAATAGTTACACCAAGGCATCCAATACTCAAAGACCAATTAGCATTTGCATTCCATGGAGAAAAAATAGATCCAACTTCTCTCCACAAACAAAGCAGGCAAGATCCTGGACACCAGCGACTCATATATGCTAGAGACATGAACAACAGGGAAACATCACAGATTGGCAAGCAGTCCATTCATTTCTGATGCCAAAAGAAGAGGGAAAATGCCTATGGGAGATTGGGTGAGAGAACAAGCATGACGAATGACACAAGCAAAACTTACTAGTCATTTTAAGGCATGGATATTTGCACCCACAAAGTTGATTAACACACCTTTGGATTTTATACCCACAAATTTGATTAACCACCCCCCCACCCCCCCCCCCCCCCCCCACCCCCCCCCCCCCCCCCCCACCCCCACCCAAAAAAAAACAAAAAAAGAAAGAAACCAACAAAAAAACCCCAAACAATAATCCTTAAATACCTTTAACATATGATATTCTAAAAAATTAAAAATTTCTAAACTACCCTCCTTCCTAACCTACTGCTAACAAGACTCCTCACTTCCATTCTCTCCAGCCGTTCTTCCAGCCGTTCTCTCTCTCAATTCCCACTGAATTTTGAAATTTCAAAATAAAGGCAAATTCTTAATTCTACAATTCAGGTAACTAACTATTCTCTAAATTTTCGAAATAATCTCAAAATCTTGATTTTCCTTTGATTTTTTTTTTGAAATTTGTTGTGTTTGATTGTTGCTGAGGAGAATGCAGGTTCTATTCTATTGAAAACATAGCAAATATTCCAACAATTTTGATCAAAAATTGTGAATTTTTAGGAATTTTAAAGTTGGGTTCGGAATCTGTTCGGTCTTAGCATGCCGAACATATTAACAACTGTTCGGTCCACGATGGCCTAACAATTGTTAATCTGTTCAGCCGTTACTAGCCGAACATATTTCTATTGTTCGGCTGAAGGAGGTGAACTTTCGTACTCGGTTCGGCCTTCATAAGTCGAACATGGATATAATGTTCGGCTTGCAGTGGCAGAACATCAGGTCTTTATTCGGCCCTCTTAAGCCGAACATTACTCTTAAAAGTGCAATCACTGTAGGCCTAACAGATGTGTTATATTTATGGGGGTTTATAGCTAACATGCTCGATAACTATCTACTGCAGACATGTGTGGTGCAGGACCATCTAGAGTTCAACCTACTGCTTCGAGTAGACGCTCTAGACATACATCCCCCTCCAATATTCCAAAAATGGAGGTTGAAGAAAATGTTGATATTGAGGAAAAAGTGTCTGAAGAGTTGACGGCAACATTTCCGGGTGGTCCTTGTGACATTTCTATCCTACAAAGCTTCAAAACACAAATAGCAGCGGATATTTGAAATCAAAAGATGATATTTTTTTTTGAATAATAATTCTTTTAGGAAATATTTAGAGAATTTCTCATAATTTTTGTTTTGCTCATTTATTTCTTACAGGAGAGAGATCCTCTGAAACCTCTCTGTCACACATCAAAATTGAATGATTAGTCTGTAATGAAACCAACCGCTGCTTCAATAATTATGTTGAATCATTCTGTATTGCGAGGGTTGGTTGATATTTCACATCGAAATATCAATCATATATTGGTTTCAGCTTTTGTAGAGAGATGACAGCCTGAAACTAATACTTTTCACATGCCATTCGGAGAGATGACAATAACATTGAATGATGTTGCCACACTTATTGGCATAGCAGTTGTAGGTTGATCCGTCAACCCCCCTACCGTGAAAGATGCAATGAAACTACTCATGCAGACACTTGGGTGACACAAAGAGTTGTAGAAGATGAGTTGGGGATGATACAGGATACATCTGTTAGATTGGAGTGGTTTCGTTCCATTTTTCTAATGTTACGAATGCTGACATGGAGGTCCGAATTAAGTACGCGGTTAGAGCTTATTTGCTTTATCTAGTTGGGTGCACTTTTTTTAGTGATAAATGCAGAACACGAGTTTCTGTCTTGTATGTTAGTTTGCTTGAAGACCTGGATGCTCTTTCAACTTATGCATGGGGTACAACTACACTGGCATATTTATATAGACAGCGGGTTTGCTTCCAGAGGTGCGCTAAGCAAGCTGCTGGTATTTGCCACTTTTAGATGTATTATTATATTTAATGCTTATTTTAAAAAAAACTTGTCATGATTATAAGACTAATACTGAATATTTTTGAAACAGACATGGATATACAAGCACTTCTATATTATGAGACCCCCACACAATATGGATTACATGAATGCTCTTCCACGTGCTTGCAGTGGGGGTCGGGTGGATCGACGAGAAAATCGTTGGAAAAGTTACAAGCAATTCGTAAATCTCTTGATTACTTGCAAGCAGACGAGATAAATTAGTTACTAAACAACTAAATAGTGCACATAATTCGGATAACAATTATATTAATGTTAAATTTTTTCATATGTAGGTTGTATGGAACCCATATCAAGAATCCATAAATCATCACTCGTTCCTGATGTTGCCTTCTTCACTGAATGTATAAAGTGTGTTGATATTGTAAAACCATCTCATCCAGAAAGAGTGTTATGGCAGTTTGATCGAGTGCAAATTATACCTCCTTCACTTATCCTGCCAGCTCATTGTAGAAGAGAATGCAGTTCGAAGCAGCACAGATTATCCTACAACAGTGTAGATCATTTTTAGGAGAGATGACATAGTCATGTATTATCTGAAGAGAAAAGGAGTGTGCCAGTGACATGTTAGTGGGAATTAATAGATCAGTACATGGACTGGTACCTCCAGATATCTCACCCTGTAATTCAAAATCCAGCGTACAAGTCCACAGGCGCAGAAATACAAAAACATGCCATTGACGTTGCACCCAACATCTTTCTCAGGTATAATATTCAACTAATCTTTTAATAGTGTAAGCTTAAATTTCTCATTTTGATGCATCTCTATTTTTTCAACATGTTGCTCATGCATTATGAATTTGTGAACCCACTGATGTAATACAGGATCGCAATCGCCTTCGAATACAAATAAAAAAAAGAAAAACTAGTATTTTGCAAGAAATAAAATAAAAAGAGAGATTAGGGTTGGAGAAAGAAACAGATAACTTTGGGCTTCGCACCCCTTACGCGGGCTTCACACCCCTTGCACCACGGGCTGGCCGTAAACCCCAAACAAATCTAGTTACAGTCTCAGAAGGGTGCTCTCTCACGTCACTACGGTGGATTAAGTCCTTGAATATGACAATATAATCCTGAACGGACAAATGACCCTGGCAGGGATTGTGTAGCTGGTCTAAGTGAGGGTCCCTATAATGTTGACTAGTCATGATGGCTCAAGCAAACAAACAGATACAGTGGAGAACCCTAAGGTCAAGTAAACTAAATGCATGCATTAAATGAACAAAAAAATCCTAAAGTTTAAATGCAAAGAAAATGCACTCCAAAAATGATGAAAAGCGATAAATAGTGATGCAACCACTAGATAGAAGCAAATAGCATTCAACCAACAAATTATAGCAATCCAGATAGTAATTGCAGTAATTTAACAGTTAATAATTCAACTCAAGTTCGGCTATCACCTGAGGGGTGAGTAGTTCATACCCAGACACAAAAATTCCTCAAAAACTCTTCGGAGAAATACCCACATTGTAGAGAATAACTTTCCCACAAAGTTTTGGAACAGCAGTAGTATGAAATGAAAGAAAGATGCCCCGAACTGGGCTCAAATCAGAATGGAAAAGAGGCCTCAAAAGTCTGCTCTTCTGTTGCAGGAACAGTATCGGCTCCAAACAGAGGCTTAAAAGATCAGATTTGCTCAAAAAAAAAACTACAAAAACTTTACCAGTAACTCCCAGGCTCAGCTACCAACCCACTGTTTCAGACGGAGCTCGACTCGGACTCCGGACGGGCCTGAAACGGGCTTCAAAACAGACGAGTGTTGGGCTTTGGGGGGGCTGAACAGTAACCAAGAATCTTGGTTACTGTTCACGTGAACAGTCTCAGAAGGGTGCTCTCTCACATCACTACGGTAGATTAAGTCCTTGAATATGACAATGTAATCCTGAACGGATAAATGACCCTGACGGGGATTGTTAGCTGGTCTAAGTGGGGGTCCCTATAATGTTGACTAGTCATGATGGCTCAAGCAAACAAACAGATACAGTGGAGAACCCTAAGGTCAAGTAAACTAAATGCATGCACTAAATGAACAAAAAAGATCCTAAAGTTTAAATGCAAAGAAAATGCACTCCAAAAATGATGAAAAGCGATAAATAGTGATGCAACACTAGATAGAAGCAAATAGCATTCAACCAACAAATTATAGCAATCCAAATAGTAGTTGCAGTAATTTAACAGTTAATTCAGCTTAATTTCGGTTATCACCTGAAGGGTGAGTAGTTCACACCCAGACACAAAAATTCCTCAAAAACTCTTCAGAGAAATACTCACACTGTAGAGAATAACTTTCCCACAAGTTCTGGAATAGTAGTAGTATGAAATAAAAGAAAGATGCCCCAAACTGGGCTCAAATCGGAATGGAAAAGAGGCCTCAAAAGTCTGCTCTTCTGTTGCAGGAACAATACCGGCTCCAAACAGAGGCTTGAAGAGATCAGATTTGCTCAAAAAAAACTACAAAAACTTTACCTGTAACTCCGGGGCTCAGCTACCAACCCACTGTTTCAGACGGAGCTCGATTTGGACTCCGGACGGGCATGAAACGGGCTTCAGAATAGACGAGTGTTGGGCTTTGGGGGCTGAACAGTAACCAAGAGGTTACTGTTCACGAGAACAGTCTCAGAAGGGTGCTCTCTCACGTCACTACGGTGGATTAAGTCCTTGAATATGACAATGTAATCCTGAACGGACAAATGACCCTGACGAGGATTGTGTAGCTGGTCTACATGGGGGTCCCTATAATGTTGACTAGTCATGATGGCTCAAGCAAACAAACAGATACAGTGGAGAACCCTAAGGTCAAGTAAACTAAATGCATGTACTAAATGAACAAAAAAGATCCTAAAGTTTAAATGCAAAGAAAATGCACTCTAAAAATGATGAAAAGCGATAAATAGTGATGCAACCACCAGATAAAAGCAAATAGCATTCAACCAACAAATTATAGCAATCCAAATAGTAGTTGCACTAATTTAACAGTTAATAATTCAGCTCAAATTCGGTTATCACCTGAGGGGTGAATCGTTCACACCTAGACACAAAAATTCCTCAAAAACTCTTCGGAGAAATACTCACACTATAGAGAATAACTTACCCACAAAGTTCTAGAATAGCAGTAGTATGAAATGAAAGAAAGATGCCCCGCACTGGACTCAAATCGGAATGAAAAAGAGGCCTCGAAAGTCTGCTCTTCTGTTGCAGGAACAGTACCGGCTCCAAACAGAGGCTTGAATAGATCAGATTTGCTCAAAAAAAGCTACAAAAACTTTACCAGTAACTCCGGGGCTCAGCTACCAACCCACTGTTTCAGATGGAGCTAGATTCGAACTCCGGACGGGCCTGAAACGGGCTTCAGAACAGACGAGTGTTTTTTTTTTTTTGGGGGGGGGGCTGAACAGTAACCAAGAGGTTACTGTTCATGTGAACAGTAATCAGGGTGATTACTGTTCACTGTAAACAGTAATCGGTATTTTTTTTCTTTTTTTCTTTTTTTCTTTTTTTCTGTTTTTTCCTCTTTTTTCCTTCTTTTTTTTTTTTTTCTGTTTTTCTTTTTTTTTTTTTTCTGTTTTTATGTTCTCTTTTTTTTTTTTTTTTGGGCAAAGTAGATCTAGATCTAGAATTTGGGGAGAGAAGAAATTCGAAGGGGATTGGGACCGAAGCTCTAATACCAAATTGATGTAATACAGGATCGCAATCACCTTCGAATACAAATAAAAAAAGAAAAACTAGGGTTTTGCAAGAAATAAAATAAAAAGAGAGATTAGAGTTGGAGAAAGAACTAGATAACTTTAGGCTTCACACCCCTTACGCAGGCTTCACACCCCTTGCACCACAGGTTTCACACCCAATACTCAAGAGCACTCTCAAGAGAATTTTAACTGAAAAAAGCTAGTTTTGCAAGAAATAAAATAAAAAGAGAGATTAAGATTGGAGAAAGAATCATATAACTTTGGGCTTTGCATCCCTTACGCAGGCTTCACACCCTTGCACCACGGGATTCACACCCAAAACTCAAGAGCACTCTCAAGAGAATTTTAACTGAAAAAAAGCTTTAATATTCATTGAGTTGAGCCTTTTTATATAGGCTCTTACAAAGTGAACTTCTCGAATATAACCGATGTGGTACTAAAAGCAAAATAGACAAAACACATCTCAAAATAAGCTAAAGCATGAAAAGACAACTGGCAACTGGTGTGATGTCCTCATCATTTCCCCCGAGTGGGAGAAACTCGACTCTGTCGAGGGAGGGTCCTCACGAAGTGTCTCAGTCGGGTCAAGTGGTGGTCGTGGCAGCAGCATGGGTCATCATGTCGAGAACATGGTGGCGGAGGAGGTGATGGTTCCATGATGGATCGGCTGTGGAAGATAGCAGCGAGATCAAGGCACAGAGAGTAGAGCGAGGCGCAGCATCCTTGCTGAAGATGGAGCTGATACCAGGATCCCACGAGCTATCCAACTCGTAATCAATGGAAGCAATCCTGTTCAGAGTCCTATCGAAATCTTTACACCAAGTGTGCAACTTTCTTGTGGCCTCAGGGTGACTCGTAACCATCACCTTATTATCAACTGTAAATTCCTGCAAAATACTATATGGGTATGCAGCAAATTTGTAGGTATCATTGTAAATTGCTATCAGCCTAGTGATATCATCAAAATATGCAACAGGCAGATGAAAAGCAGTAGGTATTCTAAACACAACTCTAATGATTGGAGAATGAGAGATATAACATGCCTAGAAGGACACAATCTAACGATGGAGGTACACGAGATTCGGACACAAACTCTAAACAACCAGAAAAAAGTATTAGAAACCATCTGCTGGACCTTGATAAGAAATTCAGGTGACTCCCTAAAAGATGATTTAATAGGAATAATCATAAAACTAGGTTCAACACAAGGAGACTCGAATGACTGACTAGGCACAGTGAATATATTAGTCTCAACTATCTCATCCACGTCATCATTGGCATTATCAGAAGACATGTGGATTTCATCAATAATCTGTGTGACGGAATTAACTGCTATGTCTTCAATTATATTAACAGTCTTAGGAGAAAATGGACATCCTCAACAACCTTGAGTCGTCAACTTCATCGGTAGGCACAGTTCTAACATGTTGACTCTCCGAGGAGCACTGATAATCATAATGTCCATATCCCTTACATTTAGAACATCTGACCTTGGCATTGACTAGCATTTTGAAAGTCAAGTCTAATCTTAATGCAATATCAAAGGCATCTTCAACACTGTCTAAGTCATAGGGGCCAGTAATCATAGCACGTTTTATTTTAGGCCGTAAACCCCAAACAAATCTAGTTACAGTCTCAGAAGGGTGCTTTCACGTCACTACGGTGGATTAAGTCCTTGAATATGACAATGTAATCCTGAACGGACAAATGACCCTGACGGGGATTGTGTAGCTGGTTTAAGTGGGGGTCCCTATAATGTTGACTAGTCACGATGGCTCAAGCAAACAAACGATACAGTGGAGAACTCTAGGTCAAGTAAACTAACAACATGCACTAAATGAACAGAAAGAACCAGATAAATTTGGGCTTCGCACCCCTTACGCGGGCTTCACACCCCTTACACCACAGGCTTCACACCCAAAACTCAAGAGCACTCTCAAGAGAATTTTAACTGAAAAAAGCTTTAATTATTCATTGTCTACTTATTCATTGAGTTGAACCTTTATATATAGGCTCTTACAAAGTGAACTTCTCGAACATAACCAATGTGGTACTAAAAGCAAAATAGACAAAACATATCTCAAAAAAAGCTAAGGCATGAAAAGATAACTGGCAACTGGTGTGATGTTCATCACCCACACTTCAAAGAGGGGTCATGGGAGAGCACATTATACCTGATTTGTACAATACTGTCTACAATATGAAGCAAACACTTGAAGGTGGTGAAGTAGAATATCCGATGAAGGATACCCGTGTAGATAAACGAAAGAAATAGAAGTGTATTGTTTGCTTGTATTTATTCAGTTAAGGTGTACAATTATTAAACTTATGTAACTTGAAATATTTAGTTGATTTTATGCAAACTACGTGTTTTTGAGACTTTAATTTGTTCAGTTATTTGTGTGATCCATTTTTAGTTATATGTTAAAGAAAAAGTTTGGAAAGTTTCAGTCAACCAACAATCTTACATCACCGGAGATGTTTACTTAGCTTGATAAATGCAAATAAGTATTGGGTGCACTATTGCCAAAGAAGAATTGTTGAAGAAATAGGTCAAACTGACAAAATTTCATCTTTGTTCGACAGTCAGAGGCCAAATAATTTCTATTCTGTTCGGCCACTGACAGCTGAACAGTGCAATATTGTTCGACCGTACACGGCCGAACGTTCGTCCGAACATTTTTTTGGGGGGTAATTTTTCCCTCTGTTCGGCTAGCAGTGGCCGAACAGCCTATCTGCTATTCGACCACTGACAAGCGAACATGACTATGCTTTCTTAACATCAAAGCTAAAAAGATGCAATTCTAGCTGAACTCAAGAGAATCATAGGTTGAACTTTAGGAACTTAGAGAAGCGTTTGTAACAATTTTGCATGTTAGAGGGAGGTCACAAGTCCGAGCCATGCCTCCAACCAAACAACATAGCGAGAAATTAATACTTCCCCTATTTGGTAGAGGGCTGTAGTGGTCAACATTACTGATTTAGACAAAGATGCCTTCAACCAAAGAAGAATTCCAATTTTTGAAAATAAATCAAAGTACTATAATTATGTTTCAAAAATTCATAAATTTTCAAAAGTAAAAGTCAATGGTTCAATCAATATTGATTGTACATCCAAAATCAATAGAACTACTGAACAATTCATTATACATTTACAGTCCACTCTTGTATGCAGTGTCCCAACCTTCAGCACTCGGTAGTTGATACTCATACTACTTATATGTCATTGGGGGTACTGGATGTCCATTTTGTAAATGTAGCTCAATGATATGATTATTATTGACAAAACCAATTGAAATGAAGCAGCGTGAAATAGTAGGGATTAGTGGAGTTCTAAGTGGCAAGAAAGTCACTCTGAAGTTGTGACCAAAAAAATAATACCACATTGTAATGAGAGGATATGAGAAATCTCATCTCAGGCATCATCATCCACTTGTCATATGGTGCAATACCGTCAAAGTGACTCAGAGAATATCTAATCTCCACGCACTGACAACTTCCATATACACATTCATATAAAGGGGGATAACAATTCAATTCTCTAAACAAGTCCCGCCTGACTTGAGTCCATCCTGCCTCATCAAAACCGAACAAACTTGCAACAGCTCGATATCCACAATTATCATCCACTTGCACATCTTTTACTTGTACAATCCATGGATGAATAGGTTTCAAAAATTGATTTAAATACTTTTGCTTAGTTGAAGAACGTGCCCAAACAACCTACATTTGAAGTGTTAACAAAATACTTAATATTTAACTTAAAAGATATATTTGATGAATATAAAAATAAATTATACCTTTTCCTTTAGCCGCGATATTCTTTGAGATGACAGCTCGAACAGCTATCTTGTGCAGAAGTTATCAACTCGTGTGTCATAGGTAGTCGATGTTTCATTTTTGGCAACATTCTTACGTTTTTTATCTTAATTTCAAGTTCGATAAAAGAGGAAGTACTTGGATTAACCAACTCTCGCATTCTCTTTAACAAGATTATCTTCTCAGAATCGTTGGCTTTGATAAAGCATTGGTTTATCTTATGTATCTCTTCTGTCTTTCTCACATCCACTACCACTTCGCAGTCAATATGCGCAGATGATGACATGTTTAGTTTTCTCCAATGGCTATCAATAGAATCTAAAGGAATGGGAATATTGATTCTACCATACTCAGCCAGCTCATGTGCACAAGGTAATCCGTGGGTCTTTCTTAATATGCACTTACATGCAATGTCATCGACACCGACACCGACAGTGTTGCTTCTTTTATATTCCTCCACAATCTTATTCACTGCAGCAACAGATACAACACCACAAAGAAACTTATACTGGGATGACTTAAAGTTGTGTAATACTATATTTATACTCTTTTCGAAAGAAGCCTTAATTTCAGTATGTTGTAACTCTAAAAGTGCATGAATTTTGGCCCAACTAGTCTCAAAATTTTGAAGAGATGATCCTAGATACCTTTTCAACTTTGCATGTGCACTCTCAGCTCTGAAAATAATGAATATATAAGGATACTTGATGTTAACAATATTATATAATAGTTATATTTTTGACACTTACACGATATCGTAAAAGCATACATGTTTGCTGATGTGTTTCCAAAATGCATTATCGTGCCAGTCCAGCAAGCGATAAATTTTTCTTTATACTTAACAATCTATGTATTATTCACATATTCAAGTGATCTAGGGTAATTTCAAAAATCCTCATTAAGCCTACCAAACAGTCGCAGAAATTCCTCTTCAGTCGTAGATAACACCATTATATTCCAACCAAAGAAAAATAGGTCGACTTTCTCTTTGGTGTCAAAGTTTTCTTACAATGAACAATACTATTTTTTTCTTATATGCCATCTACACAAGAAATGACAAGGTAGAAAATACTCTCTCTACAACATCCATGAGCATTAAATCTCTGTTAGTCACAACAATAGAGGTATCAAACGATCATGCATCAGGTATTTCAAACTATCCAAGCACCAACTGAAGTTATCTTCTCGTTCCGCTTCCAAATATGCAAAAGCAACTTGAAAAGGTCACATCAGTGCTTGTTACTCCAACAATCTCCATCAATGGTAATCGATACATGTAGGTTTTGTATATGCAATCCATTATTAACACACGGAAAAATGCGTGCAACAACTCAATACTAGCCGGGTGAGCCCAAAGAATATCTTTGACAGTATCGGTAACTGGACAACTTCTATGAACTTCAATATATGCATGTTCGGAAAGCTTGTTCATTCGTTGTTGCATTTGTGATCTTCCGGCATATTCCAAAACTTAACTTTTTTCTTGCATTATAAACTATACTCATTGTACTGACATTGATTTTGTTTCTTTATTTCAATGTATGCAAAATATCTCTTAGCTGAACAAGACTCTTAAACATATCCACAACCAATCTCTCTTCTTCAGATAATCTACCGGCAAAAAAATTTCCTTCCAAATGTTCTGAGGCCAAATGATTGTGGACAACACATACAACTAAAATCATACATCCCTCTTCGTTTGACAACTCCTTACTTTTTAGTAGGAACGGACAATCACATTTTTTTGTACCAATACTTTTTTATCGTTGTGCTCGGATGTGTTTTCCTGATTAAACTTTACTTTTTTACCTCTGGATTTTCTACTTCGCTCACAATTAAGAAATATTCTACCTTTCATTTCATTCTTGCAGCATCAGACTTCTAATAATGATCATAAACTCATGTGATTTATCAACTTCTCAAGCCTATTTGATTAATGCCTCACGAGTTTGAAATATTCGTATGTAGTGAAATCTATACTATAATCAACTATCAACTCAGTAGTTGTGTTGCGACAATGGGTAGAGCTTTGATCCAGTATGCCAAGGAAAAAAACTATTACGTGTATGTAATAAAAAACTATTTTGTGTTTTTATCAATTCGGTCAGGTTAAACTGAAACTTCTAAGTTATGTTAAGCCAAAGATGGTTGAATATCATAATAAAGTTCGGCCGAAGATAGCTGAACATACTAATCATGTTCGGCCTATGTTGGCCGAACGTAATATTATTGGTTGGCCTTTGTAGGCCGAACACAAAAACTTTGTTCGGACTTTGCATTTTGGGCCAAACATAATGAGATGAATAGCGAATTTTTCCCAAAAAATTCGCGATTTTCCTTATTAAAACAAAAAAAAGAATTTAAACGATAAAAAACTTGCCTGGTCATTGTTGGAAGGCTTCTAATTGATTAATTACTTATCCATAACTTTGAATTAAGCAGTGTATTTGAAACTTAGAGTTTATATGAGAGAGTTTTTTTAAAGAATTTTTTATCAATAGATGGGTTTCTTAATCACTAAAGGCATTAAGTTATGATGGGTACCTTAATCATTCGGTAGGTGTATTAATCCATATGCAATTATAAATTTTAAATATTAAGTAATTTTAAGGGTCTTTTAGTCTTTTTATTTAGGATTATAATAGTCTATTAATTTTTTCTCAATTTTGGTGGGTGTGTTAATCAACTTTGTGCGTGCAAATATCCGTGCCTGTCATTTTAAGGGGGCAGTTGTGATTTATGTCTTGTACTAACACTAGGACCAAAAGCATAAACAGTTAACTCTGCCGATCACGATGGGCATCAGGTTCACACATTTGGCAATATCTTAACCTTTGCAAACTACTAATAGAAATTAGGTCTTCTGGAGGGTTAAGACCACATAATAGTTCAGAGGAGAAATCATTCAAATCCTGTCAACTATTTGTTTGGATGCAAGGAAGTGGGCGGAAGTAAGAACTGGGGAAGTATAATTGCTCATTTCCCTATCTATCCAAACACCAGAAAAGGAAAATAAGAAAACCCTTTTTCCCTTTTTCATATCTCTTTTAAACACATTTCCTCACTTCCAGAGTGCTACAGTTAATTTTGTGGTCATGTAAATCTCATTTATAATAAGTTGTAGTATAAAAAGTTAATTTTTTGGTCATGTAATCTCACTTGCATTTTAATTATAATCTATTTTTTTATTTTTCTAATAATTTTTATTTTAATATTATTTTGCGGTCAACTTTGTGGTCAACTTCCACTTTCCAAAACCACGGAAAAGACAAAACATTTTCCAAACCACACTTCCCAACACATCCAAACACCAGAAAACTTACTACTCAATTCTTTTTCCTAAAGGAAATAAATCTTACTTCCTACTTCTCACTTCACACCAATTCCTTAAATTCAAACAGGCCCTATACTGAAGACTGTCTTTTCCTTGAAGGATACTAGAGGATTAAAATAAAAAAGCGGCACAATGTGAAGAAGAATTGGAGGAGGGATAAAAGAATTATATTATTATTATTATTATTATTATTTTTATTTATTTATTATTTATTTATTATTTTGGGTGGGGGGGGGGGGGGGGTATATACACATTTTCCCAAACTAAATAGCATATTATGAAAAAAGAGAAACAAATTCAGCAAAACATAAGGGACATGCAGAAAAACAACATTTCTATCCCCCAAAGCAATTCCAATATGATAAGAACGCAAAACATATATATGTTGCGGCCAATGCAGCCACCATGTTAACCAACCCCGGATAAAATTCAATAACCAAAATTATAAGGATCCCCAGACTACTTTAAACACAGTTCCCAAGAACGGAAATTACAATGTAGATGGTACAAGTCCTCACCTTGGCAAAAATATCTTGATTTAAGCTGCTGATCCAGCTAAAAGCACCATGATTTCATGTCCTCACTTGGACAGAGATGAGATAATTTACATCAAATACGGACTTCACTCGGAAGAAACAGATTCCACCTCTTCAATTGCTCTCTTTATGTCAAAACAGGGTTCTGAGGGAAAAACAAAAACTGTTGTTGCTGTAACAGAGGGACTGACTGCAGCAGAATATCTTACTGAAGTTACTGTGATTCGTGGCAGTTGCTGCGGACCTGAACCAATGGCACAAGCTTGTAATTGATTATGAGCTCAGCCTTTGGCAGAATGGAAGCCGTATCATTATGAGCTCCAGCAAACACAAAGCTTTGAGAATCCCCAAGTGAGTACTTGACCTCCTGAAGCAAGCTTGTGAGATTTCGGACCCTTGCATAGAATGAGAAGGGGACCCCAAGAATAACATGTGGAGGGCATTCTAAACTTACAATCAATGGCGGCTTCTCCACACTCACAGTTGGCAGATTTTCTTTTGTGACAACAAAAGAATCTGCATCCTGGCCAAAACCTAAATCTCTGTTCCACTTCAGGGAGACAGTGCCCAAGCCAAGATTTGGTGATTCTACTTGAGGAGTGACTGAGAACACTTGTTTGAAGTCTTCACCAGGAATGAGAAGGGCAGGTTCTGCAGAAGCTCCACCACTCACTGAGCAAGAGCATCCAACATCCTCATCACTGTCTGATTCAATGGACATTGATATCAACCGTAGAGGCACCTCAGTGCAGTTTCTAGCACTTACAATGAGGATGCTTTTTTCATTCAAAGGCAATGATACTTTCTCATCAGAACTAGGTGACGACTTCAACTTTGAGAGTAGCAGAGGCTCTCTTCGAAATGGCATCATAAAATGTTGACTTATGACAACTGGAGTTTGCCCTTCAATCTGCAAGCTCTTATGCACGTTAACTCTCTGGGATGGCTGGGGTTTGGGTGGGTAAACCAAGTGAAACATAAAGCATTACAGATTTGGGTCTATGCCATTTGATCTCCAGTTTGCAGGACCATGACTCGTCTGGCTCTAAAGATGGAACAGTGACCACTCCAAATGACTGCTGAATCTTCTTAATGTCATCGGAGTTAGCTTGGGACTCATTTTCCTGAAACTTACCGGAAATGCTGAGAAGCTCAACATGATGACTGATGGAAGAGGAAGGTTCGGTATCCCTTGGACTCATCAACAAGCCGCCACCTCTTGCATCCACAATATTGATCTTGAGCTCCCCAGAGTGAACTTGATGGCCTTTGGACACCACTGTTACAGGAATGGGGAAGTTTTCACCAACTAATGCAGGACCAGAAGCATGTAAGGTGAGATCAACTTGAGGTTCAGGCTCTTCGACCTGGATAAATTTATGGCTGGAGAAAGAGAGGGCAACATCTTTCATTGGGAAAGTCTCCACCCTGTTTTCAAACTTCCATAGTGGCAAATCTTCCATTGAAGCAGGGCTTTCAGCTCGACAGCAAATCCTAAAATAATTTCCTATTTTAACTGTCACCGACAAGCATTCAAGCCTTCCACTCTGTCCTGCAAGTATATAAGTGCAATTATAAATTTTTAAGAGATCACAGTACCCATACTGAGTTTTATACAAGCCTAAATTATAATATACTAATATCCATGAAATGTAGGAGTTAATATTAGCATCAAAAGTTGATAGACAACATTTAGGCCCAATATTAAACAAAAATATAAACATTACTATTTAAAAAGTGGTAATTTTCATTGAGTATAATTATTGGTTGGGAGCAAACTCTAAACTCAATTAAATTATTATATTTTACAAAGAGGATGAACCAACATTTATATTCTTAGGTATACAAAAACATCATTTTTAAGGTCCATGTCTAGAAAGGATCTAACAACTTTACCAAACTTTCCTATCAAGGGATGGATATAAACATAGAGATGAAGAAGTTCAAGGCAAACCTGATTTGATTTCATGTGTTAACCGCAACCACTTGTTTGTTGTTAACATAAGAGATGGAACAGTCTCTATGCGCATGCCCTGATCTTCAATGCCTGAGTTTTGCTGTGAAAGTTCTTCCCGAGACCTAACAATTGCAAAATTACAACTTTCCTGATTGAACTGAACTTCTAATTCATCCATCTCGACTGGAAGTGGCAGTTGTGATAAAAGTGACACAGTGATGAATGTAGAGACACCTGGTTTGATCGATTGATCATGAAAGGCAGCAGAAGCTATAAGCGCCATTCTGAGGGGGCTTATAAGGTCAACTTCAAGTCGGAGAGGATGGTCCTCAGATACCATTAGGGTATAGATTCCATCAGTTGCAGGCACACCCTTTATAAGGTTAAAAACTTCGCCTTGTATCATCTCTCTACGTGACATAGTAGCTACACCAGCAGGGCCATATTTGCTCTTGCTCTCAGGACTTTCCAATCCACCACTAGAAAATATCGGCAATGCAGCCATTTCAAGGGAACACTCCACAAAATCCTTTGGTGAACTAAGTTTCCGTGCACACTCTCTTAGATAACCCAAGGTCTCCCAGACCAAAGTAACCCAACCCTCTTGCCGATAAAAACCCAAGACACCATTGAAGAGCTGCTTTGCATTGCTGAAATCCCCTGCAGCAAAATACTCCCTAGCCATTCTATTGTTGCAATAAGAAACTTTCCTCAGAGCTTTAAGACTGTTGAATGACTCGCAAGCTCTCCTAAATAGGGCAATGATTTCAATTGAATCTTGAAACCTCTGCCCTTCTGTAAGAGCATAGCTTACATACTCGACATCCGAAAGGCTGAAAAATTCACCATGAGAAGTGTCAGTATCTGCATTTGAAGCACCACATTCTTTCAAAGAAGGTCTCAGTGACTTACGGGAGCATTGTGGCTGTATCACCTTCCTCATACAAGCGAGCAGATTGGCCAATAAATCTTGAAGGTATCACAGATTCTGGATAGCCACCGACTAAATCTATCATAGACAAAGAGCAATCCAAACAGTACCTTTTCTCCCTCAAGTAATGTGCTGACAACTGCCACCAAAAGAACTAGAACTGTTAAACAAAAGAAAATAAGAACCTGTAAGAGACTCACTGCCATGGAACACAAGACAATCAGCAGGGAGTTAATTTCTAGCAGTAGAAAAGGTCTATGTTCCCCTTTCATTGATAAAAAGGAAGTAGTTTTTTACCAGAAACTAAATTTTCCAGTAGTTTCGTTCATAAGGAAGCACAAGAAAAAATTAAGGTTATAATGTTCCTTGTGCTGAAGACTAGAATTGTTTCATAGTAGACAATAACAATTAAATGCAATGTTGAACTTTCATCAAAAGACACATTTTATTCAACTTTCAATAATGTAAAATTTCTAGCAAATCAACAACCAAAATCAAAGAATCATCTTTCACGTGGAAGAAAAAAAAATACTCACTTCCCCATAGATTTCAACAACTAATAACAAAAAATCATCCTTTCACACGGAAGAAAAAAATGCTCATCTCTCCATAAATTTCAACAACCATTTTGATTGCAAATAATGTGATGGGAAGGAAAAGAAACAAGAATGGAAAGAAAGCATGCAACTTAGTCCCTCTATATAGACTACCTTTCTGGGGGAAAATTCAGTAATCTGAAAGAAACCTACAGTCTGAATTTCTGAGTTACGTGCAAAACTTTCTCCTTCTAAAACTGACAAAGCCAAGGAAGAGCAGTACTATATTTAAACTTCTATTGTTTTTTTTGTTTTCCTATTCATGGAACCAAAAACTATCTAAGTATTTAACAGACGAGCCCTAAATGTTTTCAACTAGCATATAGAGGCCAGATAGCACCAAAGCAACTAATTGAATATTATTGCATCATGAACAAAATAAACTGTCACAATCCAAGAGATGCTGTACCTGGTAATAATACGCTGGTTGAAATTCCCACTCAGTAATCTGATTATTTGATGTGCCAAAAGTGATAGGAAGATTGCTTGGAGTAGCTGAAGAGCTTGTCTCTAGTAACTCAGCAAATACTAAGAACTGCCTACTTAACCATTCCCAATGAAGAAAGGCAACTTCAGCCGTCCCCATGACTCGTTGATAATTCGATATATGTTTATGGAACCAAGTAATTGCTTCTACCACTTTCCCACCATGAAGTAGTAAGGTTGACACTTTGAAGTTCAATTGCTCAGCAACAGCCTTTATCTCAACTAGGCGTTGGATAGGAGGCAACCTTGTTGACGTCCCAATCATCTAAATTAAAAATTGTGAAGGTCAACTATCTTATTACAACTGAGCAAAATAAATTAGTGTATACTACAACTTGTTCACGAAATCAAGATATTAGGTCAGCTTTAATCCCTATATGCAAAATCAGGCAATTTTAATAAAAACTAGAAGATATGCAAATATTATATGTCCAAGAGAGCACAAACACGTACTCGGAACAGTCAGTTTGTTTATGATTATAAATTTTAAAAGAAAATTATTTTAACTTGCAAATCAAAAATCTCAGAAAGTACAAACTCCAATATCCAAGCTATACTCATTAACCTAGTGCCACACAACCTTGGTATACTTCATAAGATGACTTTCTTTTCCCCCTAAATAAATAAATAGACACATAAAACTGCACAACTTACACACTTTATAGGCTGCAACTGATGTTTGATAAGCTTACTATGTTGCACTACCATGTGCGTAAAACTTTGCAAAGTCAGCCATATCGATGTAAAAGATAACTATTTACAAAGATAAACTAATACACTGAATTAAGGCAGAAAAACCAGCCAATTAAGAAAATAATTTCTAACCATATAGATAGAATAAATCATGTATTGGAATTACATCCATTGCAGTAAACTGATACTTCAGGGAAACTTGTTAACATGATGCTCAATAGTTGAACAATACATCACAAGACCCATGTTCACGTAGCTACCTGTCAAAGTGTCATTTAAATGGAAATAGAATTTCAGAAGGACATTGGACCACATTGAGAAAGGATGTTTACCTCACGTACAGCATGGTAGGCATCTTCATAAAATCTTAACGCTTCTGCCCAATCTCTTCTAAACTCCGCATATACAGCAACCTGATGTTAGTCAAAAA
The DNA here is from genome assembly GCA_038442645.1 of Agave tequilana. Lineage (NCBI taxonomy): Eukaryota > Viridiplantae > Streptophyta > Magnoliopsida > Asparagales > Asparagaceae > Agave > Agave tequilana. The sequence continues at coordinate 6,163 of JAVJIF010029231.1, read as the reverse complement.
GATACCTGCAATTAAAACTTGCATTGAAGTCTACAAAGGAATATAGCAATTTTTATGCTGAAGTAAACATAGGAAATATAACCTAAAAATATGACAGCGATGTATAACCAAAGAAGAAGCCCCAGGTATATTGAGCATAATTTTGAATCTAGTCTGGCAAGGAAGTAACAAGATTATCCCACCTCACAGTCAAGAAATAACAGGGCAGTAGGTGACCAAGAAATTTTGTAAGAAAGAGGCTACATAGAAGTTCAACTGTCTTTGAACATACAACAGGCAAAGCATAAGCAATAGACATGGCAGTGTGGCTTGGAGATATTATAACTTCATACATACACGTGCGTATTATATGGTTGTGTATGTTTACTGTTTACATACATACATATGTACGTACGTACTGTAAGTATGTACAGCACACATGCATGAATGTATGTATGCAAGTATCGTCTTGTGTGTGAGGATGCAGGTGCGTGGTGTGTTGGGGTTGGGTAAGGCTTTAATACTCCTAGGGCATAACTAAATTATGCCAACCTACAAAAATATATGTTATGAGATAAAATTAATTGATCCATTCCATTTATCTTGATCTTTATATTTTAAAAACTCAATACACAAAAAATCATGAATTTTGAAGATCATTTACTTATACTTTAAGTGATGGCAAAATAAATGATTTTCTGACAATTGAAAATCATTTATTTTACAACCACTTGATACATAAGCAATTGAACTTCAAAACATATAATTTTTTTTTGTTTATAAGCCTTTAAAACATGTAAATAGAGATGAATGAAATGGATCCTCTAATATCTTTGTATATTACACACTTTTATATGTGGGCATCACTAGTTTAGTTATACCCTATGAGTATTAAAGCCTCTCCATATGTGTGTGTGTCCGCGCGCGCCACGGATTACTTTTTGTCTTAGTTGATTCCTGCAACTCTGTATTTGCAAGTAATATTATGGTTTAATATTTGATCACGAATTTAATTATAGTTTGGAGAGTTGCTGTACAGACTACATCTCCACTATCGCAATGCAAACTTTGATGTAAAACAAGATCGTATCACCTTCAATACAAAAAAAAGGAAAACTAGGGTTTTGAAAAAAGAGATATTAGGGTTTAGAAATAGAACAAGATAGATTTGAGCTTCGCACCCCTTGTGCGGCTTCACACCCCTTACACCATGGGCTTCACATCCTAATACTCAAGAGAACCCTGAAGAGAATTTAACTAGAAAAATTTTATTTAATCATTGTTTACTTCATTCATTGAGTTGAGCTTCTTTAAATATGCCATACAGAAGTCTAGTTCGTGTATATAACCGATGTGGTATAAAAGCAAAAACAACTAAACTCAAAGAAAAAACTAAGGCATAGAGTCATCAAAGAACTAGTGACGTCCTCATCAATTTCTCTGGGATGGAGAAACTCGACCCGGTCGAGTGAGGGCTCCCCTAACGAATCATCGCAATGGGGCCAAGATGATGGTCGTAGCAACAGCACTGATGCATCATGGCTAACCCAGGATGTTGGAGGTGGAATTGGTTTCCGTGACAGATTGAATGTGAAGGATAGTAAATCAAACCTATCACAGGTAGCAGACAGATGCTAACCATCCATATGAAAAATGAATTGACCGCACTTTGCACCATGACTAGCTTGATCTCTTATGATCCTGCCTCCTATAGGAAGATCTACAATGGGTTGTAAACGTCAGGAGATCTCAAGGACAAGGGAAAAATCATAGGTGGCAACAAAGACAATAACCTCATGGGTAGGCTCTGTAGAAAGATCTACAAGAGTCTCAATTGAAAGCTCTTCCACTTCTAGCTCTGTCACTTCTGGCTCTTTCACTTATGGCTCTGGTTCTGAGCCTTCGACATCTTTTGGCTCTGGCTCCTCAACATTGGGCTCATTATAGTGTGCTTCAGATGCATAAAAAAGGTATGGAGCATATCGAGTATGAAAAAGATTTTGTAAACCAACCAACATCGACAGTCGATATGGCTATCTTCCAACCACTCACAAGATTCTCTAACCAACTCATTTGAGCATACCAATACTTCTGCTCAGATGTAGAAATAACTGAAGAAATCTTCAAAATGATTTTCCTACTCATATCCATAACGATCACTAGGACCCTAAAAATACGAGACAGCCGTAAATATATCACGTTTCACTTCTTTTTCATCAGCATCAATATTATATATCTACCACAAAAGTAAATGCCATGACGAAATTCAGTGCAAAAGCTCAGAAATTACCCCAAAAAATCGTTGCTCTGTGCACGAACAGTAAGGCTCCAAATAGAGGCTTGTAGAGGTCAGATCTGCTCCCAACTGCTATGAATTTTATCCAGTAGCGCCGGGACTCAGTCACGAACCCAACGCTTCGAACAGAACTCGAAACGGGCTCCGAATGGACGAGAAACAGGCTCTGGACTGAATGGTGCAGTATGCAAGAGGTCGAACATGTCGTTGACGTCAGGCAGGCAGCTCCAGTCGGCTCGGCGGTCGAGCCGCGGCTCTAGGTCGGCTCGGGGTCGAGCTCGCGGCTCTGGTCGACTCCGGGACGAGCGGGCGGCTCTGGTCGGCTTCAGTGAGCCACTAACGTCAGCCGGTTGGAGATGACAAGATAGTTTTTTCTATCTTCTTTCTTTCTTTTTTTTTTGGGAAATAAATCTAGATCTGTGGTTTGAAAATCTAGGGTTGGAAGAGATGAAAATGGAGAAGAAACTTTAAGTGGATTGGAAGCAGAAACTCTGATACCAAACTAATGTAAAACAAGATCGCAATCACCTTCAATCCAAATAAAAGGGTAAAAAACTAGGGTTTTAAAAAAAAGATTAGGGTTTAAAGAGAGAACCAGATAAATTTAGGCTCCGCACCCCTTGCGCGAGTTTCACACCCCTTACACTACGGGCTTTACACCCCAATACTCAAGAGCACCCCCCAAGAGAATTTAACTGAAAAAATTTATTTAATAATTGTCTACTTTATTCATTGAGTTAAGCCTCTTTAAATAAATAGGCTTTACAGAAGTCTACTTCTCGGATATAACCGATGTGGTACTAAAAGCAAAAATAAAAACAACTAAACTCAAAGAAAATAAACTAAGGCATAAAGTCATCTAAGAACTGGAAATGTCTCGTCAAACTTTCTCGGGAAGTTGTATTGTCATGCACAAATATCATGTTTAATTACATTCCTCAATTATATCCTAGCCATCCAAATAAAAGAAACCAATTATCCAAAGGATGCATCTCTTCTCCGCTATTCCCATGCAAATACTCTAAAGAACATTAAAATTATTAAATACATTGCTTAGGACAATGTGATTGAATCAAAAGGTTTGCTAGAAAGACCATGACTATTAAACATACATTTATACCACTTGGAAAGTTTCATTTGAACAACACTGATACAACTAAAGTAAAAAAAAATAAATGACCAAACTGTAACATATTCTTGTTTAATTATCATCACCTACAAACAAAATTCCCGGTAATTTGCATTTTTGAAGAAATTCACACAAATTATTTCTGTTGTCATCTATTTTTTAAAGATCTATGGATTCTTGCACATGTAATGCACGTATAAAATAATCTTGTGTTTTAAGGGCATCCCCCCCCCCAAAGTGGAACTTTGAGTTCTTTTGTTTGTTTGCAAGCCAAGGAAAGGAAAGAAGGCATTTCCATATTTGGTTTGACTTATTTGGAAAAGCAAATCAGAGGTTTTGGCAGAGAAATGAGGAGTTTTAAGAATAAAAAATGAAAAAGGAGACGCATGAAAGAGGGGGGAGAGAGATTTTAGTTTTCAAAAATGAGGGGATTGGTGGGAGCTATGAAACATGAATACAGATACGAGACATGAGTATGACATGATACAATCATGATGATCCAAAAATTTGCAATAGGTAAGACAAATATAATATGGATACGAGTCATACAACAAAAATCATGTGCATCCATATTCGTGGCTATTTGTGTACACACTCGATAAATGTTGCACCAATACATATATGGGATACAAATATGAACATAGTGGAAATGAGGATAAATCATAGATGGTAATATAAAATTATATTTACGTGTATATCAATGCTCATTATCTATAACCTGAATCCGTAAGGATATAACAATTAAAAGACAACATTATCTCATAAATTTATGAAATATCTTTTCAGTTGTATAAATCAATAATTGCCTCAATATTCATATTCTTTATTAAGAATTTCTTATTAAGAAACTTATATAAATGTAATGTGTCTACAAATAATAAAACTATAACCCATTATTCAAACCATGATTTTAAATATTGGCAAAATTGTATTAGGTTTTGAAGTACCCAATACGATATTGATATTAAAAACCATTAGTTGATACCGCTACTGAGATTTTACACTTTGCTTCAAACATTTCAAGGCTTGCAACATTGATAGTACATCCCTGATACATCCAAGATTCTAAATATTGGATATCGAGTTCATATCGATTAGGGCGTTTTTATATCCGATACCGGATATAGGGCAATATATCAAGAATATGAGATCATATCAGATGTCCATATTTAACATTTACATATATAAGTATTGATAACTTATAGATAATTATAAAGTTATATATGCCATTTATTAAATATGTGACAACATGCATGTAAGTTATTCAAGTATAAGTGATATACGTATAATGCAATAAAATAAAATTAGAAATTTGCAAAATCAATTCTAAGTATAATTTCAACCAACTCATAATTATAATTTTATATAGCATGAATCATGAAAAACTTACTACTTATTTGCAACTTCTGAATGAAATAAAGAATAAAAAGATGAAATTCTTACTCTTTAAATTTAAGTCTTTGAGTAAGAGACTTACTTGTGAAAAGCAAAAGATATGAATAAGAATTACAAAAAACACATATAACTCGATATACAAACAAAATAAAAATAAAAAAACATTACCCGTTCCAACATTACCCTTTCCAATCCTTAACTACCCTAAACCGCCCATAAACAAAGTGATAAGCATCATGCATAAATAATAAAATTAAAAAATGTCACAAACTATAAATATTTAATAAACATTCTCAAGTCTCAAGTTTCTAATAATAGCAAAATATATTTCAAAGGCCCAAACCCGGTTTGTTAAGAAAGAAACTAAAAGAAAAGAAAAGTGCAATGTCAATCGATGTCGGGCTCATACATATCGGCCGTTATATCAGCCAATTTCAGCCAATCTCAGTCGATATTGGTTCAAACCAATATAGACAATATTTTTAATCGTATCGTATCAGTACGAGTCCAAAATCAATATTTCGGTCATATCGACTGATATTTAGAACCATGTATACATCTACATTGCAAACTTTAGGATATGTCAAATAAATATCCAGCATGTATCTATCAAGTATTGAGTGGTATCCAAATACGTATCTAACACACGTATGTCTCCTCGTATAAGTATCCATCCTACATAAGGTGGGAGTGATGTCTCCACTTGATTTCTGGCCCATCTCTCCTTGCAACAAACAAGAGAGTTGAAGTCATTCCTCTCTTGGTGTGCCCCACTTTGTCACATCAAATTCCACCCAATTCCACATGGCACTCTTTTCTTGGTTTTTCTTTCCCAACTACCGAACAACACCTAATTGTACTCCCCACCCCCCACCCCCACATTTTGTAACCATGATAAGCCAATTAAACTTCAGATAAAAGTTTACAGATCGAAATGACAACAATCATGTTACTAAATAACAAACTTAGACTAAGAAATTTAATGCCTAAATTACTGCATATTTTTATCTTACTAAATCATTTGGTGTTCCAGGTTGACACAAAACAATTGAGGCCTCACATTATTAGGAGCCTAAAGTGACTGTGGAAGACCTTTCTGTTCTGGAATGTTTGGACTTATCCTAGAATATAGACTTTAACTCTTGGGCCTCCATTTGTATAACTTCAGACAGCATAGACACTACATAATGGTTGGCAGTTCTACATTACATGAAATACATTCATACATAAAACATGATAAATGCTAAGAAGAATTTTTAATAACTTCCATAGCGCGGTTATCAACATGAACAGTTTGCGTTGTGATTAACTTGATACGATATGCTTAGCTTTTAATATTGCAAAGGTTTGAGTCACGGTTTCAA